>OY365806.1:31323317-31555817 GCA_959347315.1 Bimastos eiseni
TTATGGCTAAATTAAGGATAATTCTTCACTTCAAAATGACTTAAGAAACGTATACTGAGATAATTATGGCCACAACATGATGGAAACTTCATGACATGCAAATTATCTTTCAAGAAATCAGGGAGAAATATTATGACCGAGTAGGTATACTTAACTCTCAACGACGAGTGTGTGGGCCTACTAAAATGTATGTGAAAACCTATGCAGCTCGTAATCGTAATCGTAATCTTCAAATTTCTAAAGCGCCACTTTAAAGCTAAGTGCAGGGCACCAGCTTATTCACGAGCGCTGCGTCAAATCGAAAGGGTTGTCCAAAGGATAGTTCGTGGGCGGTCAGAGCTAGTCGTATAAGGCTTTAGCAATGTTTTGGGGAAACTTGTTTCGCTAATTCAGTATCGCATAAAACCTACAGGTCCTGTAAGTTATGCTGCTGAGAATGTTTATGACGTTCTGCCCATCGCAGTTGACAATAAACCTCTGGGATTCTGGTCGACCTGAGAAAACATCGAGCGCGACGTTCACCGCCAGCATCTCCCGCAACGAGTACCCACCTGTCTGGAACCAGACGGAATATCGAGTGACGATTAACGACAGGTATTCTCTTGGACAGACCGTCATCCAGGTCGGAGCATCAGACCGTGACCAGGTGAGCTTTTAACAGATCACCCCCATTTGCTTATCTTGAACGGATTTAACGTACAATTGTAACATATGAAAGATTCTGTACCGCCTTTTTTGACGTATAGGCTTCAGTGCATGGTCGCGTCTAAGAGAAAACCGCTTTATAGCCTACACATCTTCAATCCACTGGACATGTGGAACCATTCGAGATTCGCAGGGGTCCTAGGACCAGAAGATATCCCACGAAATGTGAAGTAAAGAGTAAACCTTTAACATCCCACGTGTAACGTGGGGATGTCGCTCAAATTCATCTCTCGACCTTTAAGCGGTTATGTTTTAGTGACAATTGACACGAGGCCAATGCCTCGCATGGCTTGTCGTCTACTTGCCAGGTTACGCGTCTGAAATGAATAATTTACAAATGATATAGGCCAACATGTAAAACTCAACAGGTGTATGATCTAATATGCGACGGTGAAATGTACGTGAAGTGATTATGTGATATGTGAGGAGTGTGGTGATGTCATCATCATCATCTTCATTTCAGCAACAACTAAAGTACGAGATAACCGGAAGTGATAATGCTCTTCGTTACTACTACATCGATCCTCTGTCAGGTCTCGTCACGGTCAAGCGACTTCTGACGGACTCATCGAATACGGATGACCAGGTACTGGAAAATAACACCGGGTATTTTGAGATCGCACAAGGTATCGAGATATCTATACTTAGAATACTATATATGTGAGATAGATATTATTTCGGATAGTTAGAGCTACCCTGGGATATTTGGAGATAGGCCTACTGCAGAATAGTTGGAGTTACAACTTGATGTTTGGTGTGACTGGCGGAATTTGGAGATTTCATTATGAGGTTCTTGGAGACATTACTGGTTATATAGAGTACCATGTTTTATAGGAATAAACCAGTTGGCATTTAGAGATGTCACTGTCAATCCTAAATCTCGTCTTATATTTAAAGATTAGATTAGATTAAGTTTGAGTAACCTAGATTTCAACATTTTTCATTAGATCGGATTAGACCAGTATCGTGACCTTTTAATTGGAGATCATCACTTTGGTTCCAGAGAAGAGTGTTCACCTACTAAACAAACGACCGCCGTGATTTCACTGAGCAGATTTGTGATGATTTCTCTTCGTGCATTTATCCTACCCAAACCTTTTCTTTGTAGATCCTGCTTAGAGTCCGTGACCAAGGCAATCCTGAGAAGTCTGCTGACGCTCGTATTACTGTGACGATTGAGCGTGACAATGGTCCTCCAGTCTTCCAGAACGCTCCATATACAGCTGAAATAAACGAAACAGCTGACATCGGTTCAGTCGTCTCAACGAAACCATCTCAGGTCTCAGCCGTCGACAGCGGACTCAAGGTCGGTCGTCACAGCAAGGAATAGACTAATTGCTAACCCCGTTGTATCGTTGTTCGTCGTCTCCTTCTTTGTTATCTCGTTGTTTGTTATCTTTTTTTATTGTTGCTTATTGCATTATTGTTCGTTTTGTTGTTGCTGTTGTTCCGTGTTTGTTGTCCCGTTGTTCGTTGTCTCGTTATTTATTGTCTCGTTGTTCGTTGTCTCGTTATTTATTGTCTCGTTGTTCGTTGTCTCGTTATTTATTGTCTCGTTGTTCGTTGTCTCGTTATTTATTGTCTCGTTGTTCGTTATCCAGCTGTTTGTGAATCCGCCACCCAAAACAGCTTTCACCCTTCGTTCACAACGTGCGCAGTAGCGACTATTCCTGGAGGAGTAGTAAATGCATCATTTTGCGATGTGGTCATAGCTGTTCCGCCCCCTGGAATAAACTCCCATCAGATCTATGACAATTATTGTCTGATCCATCTTATGGACTGTCCAGAAGATATCACCTCTTTCACTCATTCGGGGATTTATATAACGCCATTGAAAGTGGTATGCTCATAAGAGTCTACTCTTGCAGTCCTACTATGTCTGCTGGAAGACACAAAGCTGACAACACTTCATCCTGAGCCATCCTTTATTCCTCTTACCTCCATCGTCACTGAAATTCCAAGCGACATCCACCGTAGCCGCCGGACTTTGTCTGCCTAACTGACCCTTTGTGTCTTTACCTTGAACTGTTTCTGAATTTAACTGTTTATTGGGAGGCAAATAATTTACTCACGGAATTCGGTTTTGTTTTGACTGAGCGCCTGCGAAAAAAGATGGTTCTTGCGAATTAACAAGCCGCTCGCGACTCATTTATGGTCGTAAGAATATATAAATATTATCAGGTTGCTTTACAGCATTACTTATGTTGCTCAATTCGCTGTACGTATACGCAGGGTCAGCTGGTGTACGAACTCGTAGGGAAATCACCTGCCCAGGATTTCTTCCGAATCAACTCCACAAATTCAGTTATCACCGTCCAACAGGACCTAAAGAAGGACAGTCTAAGATCTCAACTATACACGGTATAAACAAATTAATTTTCTTATTTGGTGTCTTCAACCAAGTACAGAATCAGTTCAGCCTATTTGCCTACCCAATTAATTGATTTAAAATAATGGAACGGTTGTTTCTTGTTTGTAATATAGTCGCCCTAAACTATTTTAAAAACTAAAAACTAATTCAATTAGTATTTTTGCTATAAAAAAATAACGTACAATTAACAATTCATGTTTAATACAATAACTGTTGTAATTAATTGATAGTTTATAAAACGACTTCTGTAGTTTTCAGCAGAGGCTACTATAGACTCTTATCACTAATAAGTTTTGCTTATGCTTGTTTCCAAGACCAAAGTTAACAAAAGACCTACTTATTTACAATCATGTTGCACAGTCAGAAAACCAAATTACAGTTTAAATTAACTGATTAATTACTATTAGATGACAGGTCAATAGTTAAGTCTTCTTTAGTGCTACTCCCGAATTTTATGTTTGTGGATGTCGCCTTTCAGCTGTGGATCGTTGCCTATGACAACGTATATCCGGGTGATCGCAGTACCGCCGTTGTCACGGTCAATGTCATTCGCAATGCGCATGCGCCGGTCTTCATGAGTTCAAAGTACGAGGTCACCATCAGTGAGAAGCTTCCACTCGGAGCGTCCGTTTTCCAGGTCGCCGCCACTGACCAGGACTTCGGGGTAGGTGACCTTCGGTGGATTCAGGTGGAGAGGGTTCATGGGTTAATCAGTCAATAGATTCTTTTGGAGGTCAAATAAGAGATCAATTGCGATCATATTTTAGATCACTCAGCGACTTCTTATATGCACTGATCTCTCAGCATTTGTACTGATAGATAGTGGTGCCGTGAGCTATTTGTGCCATTTATTGGTATCTCTAAGTAGCTACTCAATCCATTACGGTAATCTTTTAGCTTTTGACTCTTTTAAACGCAGAGCATCCTTTGCTTATAACAGCTGTTTATTATCTGATTAGCAATTTATAGGCTAAAATAAGGTGGCTCTGAGTTCTATATAACACGAGTTCATTTTGTGGTCATGGGCAATATCTTGAACTATTTCTAGTTCACCGAACGAATATTAGCTCAGTTGTGGTTATGGGTTCTGTTAATTAATTCTATTTACATATTGTTTCTCTCTCAGTATGTTGCGTCTGTGTCTGTCTCTCTACCTGTCTGTCTCTGTGTGTCAGTCTCTGTTTGCCTCTGGCTGTCTCTCTATATGTCTCTCTGTCTTTCTCTCTCTGTCTCTCTCTATGTCTCTCTGTCTCTATCTGTCTCTCTCTGTCTCTCTCTATGTCTCTCTGTCTCTATCTGTCTCTCTCTGTCTCTCTCTGTCTCTCTCTGTCTCTCTGTCTCTATCTGTCTATGTCTGCCTCTTTGTCGGACATTTATTTTGAGGCCCTCTGCCAGACGCTTTCAAGGCGACCTTAAGATCGATGCTAAACGGGTTAAGGTGTTCCCTATTTTTACTTTCTGGGCGTGTAGAATGCTTACATATGACGTCATTTCTATTTTATGCGTCACAGTAACACTTATTCGTGTTTCACTGTAGCGTGTATCAAGCAAGTCTACACGATGCAATCCAATAGGACCCATGCTATTATTGATCCGCTATGTTTCACCCGGTGTAAAGACTTCAAGTTACCCACCATTCCAAGTTACCCCCCGGAGATCTAAAATCGATTTCAGATTACCCCCTTCGAGTTCACATTACCTCCTCTCCGAATGAGTCTAAATGTTAAATTGTTATGATTTGAACTAATGATAATCAGTCTGCTGACTAAAACACTTAACGCATATAAGATAGAAGGCTAGTTTTAACGTGTGACAAAATAAATAAAAGTAAAAAAAATGTAAATTGTATGAAACCAGTAATACACTAGATCAATGTTCATCACATATTGCATACACACATAGGATATAATAAGGATTCAGTCTCTTCTGACTTGATAACACAATCCTCTACTTATCTCGTTAAAAGTTAAAAAAATATTTAGCAAATTACGGGTTCAAAGTGATGCGACAGATTGCTATTTATAAAAACTTCGTAAGCGTGAATGTCTTTGACACAGAATAAGCATCTGCTACTCAGATGGAGCCAGGCATGAAAGAGAAGTGGGCATAATGTTCGACCAAAATCGATATCAGCTAACTGGATGGGAACTAGTAAGTGAAAGAATAATTACCATCAGACCACAAACAGGGTATACCAAGATGACCCTGATACAAGTGTATGCACCAACAAGTACAGCCACGAACGAAGAAAAGATGAGCCCTCTGAACAACTGCAGGATGTCATGGAGGCGATACCAGAATATGATCATAGGCGACTTCAACGCATAAATAGGCAAGGACAGGACAGGATGGCTGGATGTCATGGGAACAGAGGCCGCTGGAAAGAGAGATGACATTGGAGAAAGAATGCTTAGCTACTGCAGCAACAACAAACTGAAAGTACTGTTGGTGGCAGCATGTTCAAACACAAAAACATACACATGGATACCTGGAGATCTCCAGATGATGGAACCACACACAAAATCGATTATACATGTCTCTTCAGAAGATGGGCATCACCACTACAAGATGTAGGCGCATACAAAGTAGCTGGCGTCGCTTCGGATCACTACCTGGCTATCGCAACAATAAGACTGAAATTGAAAAATCTGGTAAATAGAACTGAATGTAAGACTATAGATATTGCAAGGATGAATAAAAAAGATACCAAGCAGAAGCTCCAACTACAGCTAAAAACCGATTCAGTATGCTGGAAGAATAGGAATGCGAGAAAGCAGAGGAGAACTGAATGAAAATTATAGATGCAGTTATGGGCGTGGCGCAAGATGCCATCGGACCCAGGCGGGAACACGAGGAACGAGAGATGAATTAGTGACAACACATGGAAAGCAATCGATGAACGTAAAAAGGAAAGAAAGAGCATGGCTTGAGTACGAACACGGGCATAGAGGCTGTTAGTTACAACAGAATACAAAATGAAGGATAAAGAGGTCAAGAAACGATGTAGGGCGGACAAAAAGACATAGACAGAAACAAGGCTAAGTGAATCAGAACTGGCAGCAAAAAAAAGGTGACTCCAAAACGTTACATAACATAGCGAAGAAGCTGTCTGTGAAGGGATGCAGAAAATGTCTGTTAGAGATCAGAGCGGAAACACGTTTCGAACACACGAAGAACAAGAAATGAGATGGAGGGAACATTATAATAGTGTCCTTAACTGCTCAGTACCAATAATATAAAAATACAAGATCAGTTTAGACATGGATCCCCAAACAATGGATGCAGATCTACATCACAGAGAAAGAAGTAGAACGAGCAATGGAAAGATTGAGAAATGGGAAAGCCGCGGGCATAGATGACAAACAAGCCGAATTGCTGAAGAGTAGAAGAAAGGAAATGGTCACTAGAATAACCAAATTGTGCAATAGGATATGGAGCGCCAGAGAAATACCGAGATACCGGCAGGATTGAATCATCATAACAATCCCCAAAAGGCGATCTTAGAGATTGCATTAACTGGAGGTGAATTACGCTGCTCTCTGTGCCACGGAAAGTAATGGCTGTCATACTTTTTTGATAAAGTTCGGTAGGCTGCTAACAGTATTCTACAATAACAGGGTGGTTTAGAAAGAATAGATCCTTCTGCGATTAAGTCTATACATCACGATAGATTACTAAGACATGTGTAACAACAAAACAACACGGGTTCTTGTCAACTTTATAGATTTCAAAAAGCTTTTGACAGTATACGCAGACCATCAATTTGAAGCATCCTTATGGTTTACCAGAAAAATGATTGCCATAATAGGAAACCTTCATAAAGAAAGCAGATGTGCTGTAAAATTTGATGAAGAAATCGGGGAATGGTTTTAAATTGTCTCCAGAGTACGCCAGGGATGTGTACTGTCACCAATATTATTCCTACTAGGTTTTGAATGAATATTGAGAAAAAGCACAAATGCCGAGATCTATGTAATACAATCAAAGACTCTAAGAGGCTTGTCGATTTGGATTTGCGTATGACATTGCACTCCTTAAAATTTGCTACCGCATCTCCATCGCATTTCACTCAGCTCCAATATTTCTAGTTTGTGTTCTTACATCTCTCTCACCACTTGCGCCAGCTTCCCTGTGTCATATAACATTCTTATATTCCAGTATCCAATTCTTGCCTTGGATTTGGTCGTTAAGATTTGAGACTTCTGAGTCTTGGCCTTCTTTCGGCTTTCACCACGACCCTTCATAAATGGGTCCATGATCTTCTCATCTCCCGACCGATCGGCCACGACAATAAGGTTGAGCTTTTCATGTGTCTTTTCTTTTTGCAAGATATGGTTTTACCTGGGAGGCCCGCAAGCTTGCCGCAGAACCTTCCTTCTTTTTCCAGGCTTGGGACTGGCACTGCTGAACTGCAAGGCAGTGGAATAGTTAGTTGCCTAGGTGTAACTTGAAATAAATTTCAAATTACCGGGTGATAGCCTGAATCTGATTTTATATTACCCCTTATTTTATATTACCCTTGATTTTATATTACCCCTGATTTTATATTACCCCTTTGTTACCCCCGGTAACTTGAAATCGATTTCAAGTTTCCGGGGGGTAAGGTGAATGGGGGTAATCTGAAATCGCTGCACCGGTATACGTTAGCTCATTTCAATAATACAAGTTATAGATTTGTTGAAGCTTGTTTCATAACGTTTTCAGTCGTTCATAATGATTATTTTCATTTCTTTGGTCTTAAGCTGCACAATAGTTTATACCTACACTTCCGCAACACACTTCATTAAAGTCAACTGGACACTTGACCAACGTCAACTGCACATTTCGTGTCAGAAGACACAAATTTAGATCCTGGAACGGATGATAACAAGTTCTTACAGGAGACAAATTCAATTGTATGGCAACCCAACAAGACGCCCATATTTGTCACACTGCTCTCTTTACCAGCGCCGCCAAGCGAATGAAAGGCTGAATCGGCCCTTTCGTATATATAGTTGTGGGAATCGATCCTTCATGCGTCCATGCTGATCTTCTCGTGATGGAGTGTTAGCATTCACCCAGACTCCGATTCTGCTGATTTGTGGCTGTTTTCATCTGTATAGGATATCGTTACGTTTTCGTTGGATGGCGATAGCGATTCAATGAACAGCTTCTACCTGAATCCATCAACTGGAGTTCTTAGCACAAAAATTCTCCTTGTAAACAGTGCTGTCGATCAGTTCAGGGTAAGTGCGCCTGATCACGTTGATTCATAGTTATTGCAAACACATTGATTTGGTCAATTTCCAATATTTATTATGTTCATACTTAAGCACTCACTGGATAACTGGTGGCATAGCAGATTGAATGATCAAAGTCATTACTTCAGTTTACCCATAATTGCTTCACGAGGTTAAATATATTCAATGGGTATCATCAGTATCTATTCGTTACTTATTATTAACCAATATGCTTCACACCACAGTTTAAAAGAGTCCCAAATTAGCTGGCACAAGAGGCGTTAATGCCTCTGACTGATGGAGGAAAACCCCATCCCATCAAAGTGTCAGGAAGGCAAGATATTCACCCTCCAAAAAACTAAAATGATATCTCCTACCTGAAATTGGATTTGCATCTGGAGGCATCTGGACGCCCCTAGCTGGCACTGATTTCTCTGCTTTGTGATTTCAGTAGGTTATACGTGTGTATGTTTTTTCTGTTCCATGATGCAATACATAAATAAATAAATAAAATAAGTAAATGGATTACTGACGAAATACTTGTACTTGCAGTGAATTTTGCATTAAGATTACATTTACGTTAGATTATTCATGTACTCGAATATCATAGCGATTAAATTGAAGTTAGTTGATCTGGGAATATTTCAGTTTTCCGTTATCGCCACTGACTCTGGAATTCCGCCGAAGTCTTCAACAGTTCCTGTCACGATATCGGTCGTCCACGACAAATTTGCTCCTGAATTTCTTGGCACGCCTTACAACGTTCCGCAGCTTCCAGAGGATAAACCAGTCGGTTATCAGGTCTTCCAGGTCCAGGGACGAGACCGCGACCAAAAGGTTGGTCAATGGTCATACTGACCTAATGTCATTTTGACCTGATGTAATTGTTTCTATAGCTTCGTTGTCATAATGAACAAGACTTCACTCAATGGTTGCTGCTGTCAGACATTGTAATTATCTAGAGATGGCTGGTGGGAAAATAGGTTCAGAAATACAAACAGGAGAATTTGGAATAACTAGAAGTTTGGCCACGGTGGATTAGCAAGTTGAAACAGGCGGGTCCTAAGTTTATGCCTGAATGTAATTGAGGCACCAGAAGTTAAGACGTACAAAACTGAACGGTGAACTCTGAAGCTGCTTTGAATCTGCCGCTGAGAATGTTCAAGAGAACATTGCAATCCAGGTGTGAAACAGAACAAGAATCAATTATCTCCTCCAGATTCATCTGCGGATCCGGTGTTTGAATGTCTTCAATGATTGTTCATAGGACGTTGAACGGAATTTTACGATTCGGTTCTTATTCGGCCTACAGGCCTACGACGAACGAATTGCTACTATTTAAGTGACAATAATTTCAACGGAGAAGTTATGGCGAGACCTGAGTACTCGTAGACGGTCTTGAAACCTGTATCAGCTACCAAATTTAGGAAACTGTCGTGGGTTTCACTCTCGCCATTCCTTCTTCTTGATGACGAGAGTATCCGCTGGTTCTTTCCTCTATCACCAAGCTCAGCAACACGACACACTTGATGGTTTTTATATGTATATTTAATTAAATATATACACACCACTCATCCTATCTACACTTACTGGAGTTATTATTGTCCTTTTGAAATGTTTCCCCGGTTTACGTTGGAGACGGGGTTCCCAATTACGTTGATTACCCTTATCCTCAGAACGACCTAGCGTCTCCCCCAGTTCCGAAACAAGTCCCGTTCCTTTTCTTGCTACACTATATGAATCCTTCTAGAGGCGATTTCCTTTGCCATCCCAGCTATGGCTGGGCCTTATTAGTGTCATTGAATTCCATTACTACAGTTATACCGCCTAACAGATTGCGCCGTTCGTATCGAAATTGTCCCCTATTCATGATCCGTGTCAGTGGGCCGGTTCAAACCAGATTTTCAGCTGGTTCAAGAATTTCTTGTCCATGGGTCACAGAGGAGGTAGGGGCAGGCGCCTCTAACGTCTGCCTCGAGGTGTCGGGTTTCGTTGCTTGACACTCCGTTGCTATTTGGATATTTCTCGCCGTCTGTATTGAGGCTGTCTGCCTCCGGCGAAACCCATTGAGGTCTCTTTTCTCAGGTCTCAGGTAGACAACTTCATCCGTAGTCCTCCCACGTCTGTGCTGCCGGTCGATGCCTTTTATATAGCGCCATCGTCCAGAGTGTCGTGCGTGACAGAAACGTACGACTAGGATTGTTGGGTGAAATATGGGGAACAAGTCTCAAGCAAATGATAGCTCTACTCTTGAAAAGTAGGACCTACGACAATTTTGATGTTATAGTGATATTTACATTAATACAATACGGTGAATGACACTTTTATGTTTATGTATGTATGTATATGAACATTTATATAGCGCCCTGCAAGAACCTCACATATGGTTAGGCTACATTGATACACTACAATACAATAATGATTTAATTATGTTGCCGACATTTCATATGGTGTTATGCTAATGGATTTTTTTACAAATGCTCGACATGGTGTAACGTGGTGTTATTTTAATGCCCCTACACATTATGGTAGCGTGATGTGTCTTGTTTTTTGTTACCGTACATGACATACTTTTTTAATGTTCTTCCAGGGTGCGCTTCAGTTCAACATCATCGGTGAACCCCCTTCTCCAGATTTATTCGCCATCGCGAACGACACTGGAATAATAACGATTAAGCGGAATCTCATGACTGACTACTCTCCCTATTACGTCGTAAGGGAAAGAAGGAGGAAGCAGATACCATTCGCTTCTCCATACATTCATTCGTTCATATTCTTATAGACTCATTCGGTCATTCATTAGTCGTTCATTCGTCCAATATTTGACTCAATAACTGCCTTTATTTTCACATTCCTATATTAGGCCTGCGTCGTTTGTCCATCCGTGCATTCGTTCATGCATTCTTCCTTTCAATGCACAAGTCATCCAGAGCCTTTCTATTGCGCGATCGCATTATTTGTCACACTCTTAACTGTGACGTGTTACGCAGATTTGACAGTGTAAGCTCGTGTAGTGTATAGCGTATTGTATCATACAAAACGCCGATGCGTTGCCCAAATTAGTGAATTTGTGACGAAATCCGGATCAGTCACGATCCAACATGTGGCTATTAACTTTGTATTATCGACGTCAGTCTGGCAGATTTTTAAACCCGAGTGATCAAACTGTAAAAAACATTGAGGGATAGAGAGCGAGCGAGCAAGAGAGAGCGACAGATCGATCTAGATATAACTGTTTTCGAGCAGACATTATTGTCGTCTGCTTGGGTAAACTGACTATTGATTGGTTGAAGCTGATCACATGTACACCCCTGCTTGATTTGGTTCAATTAAGCCTACCTACTCTAGTTCGTGATCGAACGTTGCGCATGTGCGAAGATATCCGCGTTGAAAATGGTAATGTAATATTGTATTCTAATAACACGATGGTTGTAAGATATGAAAGAGAGAGGATAAAATAATCTTGTAACACTACTCATCACAAGCTTTCATGAGGTGGGCAATAAGCAATGCGATGATTTAAAATCACTTAAATTCCGCTCATCTACTACGCTTTAAACCAAACTACTTAAAGCGCTTTATAAGCTTAAATACTATTTACTGGACTATAATACCTGGTTGGGACTTTTCTTGCGCAGCTGAGAATAACATTGATCGATTCGTGGAATCCAGATAAGGTGACGGATACTTTCCTGACGATACAAATCCTTCGCAACGTTCATGCTCCTCAGTTTGCCAGTTCTTCCTATACGGCAATCGTCTACGAAAACATCCCAGTTGGTCGAAGTATTCTCCAGGTCAATGCAACGGACGGAGACGGGGTCAGTTGTCATTAACTTGCTTTTAGACGGGGTCTTTTCTGTGTGGGTCGTTTATTCGGTAGCGTGCTAGACCAATTATTCAGCTAGTAGGGGCCTAGACTGCTGACTAGATCAAGTGCAACATAACCCAGCTGCTTACGTTCGTCTGTCTTAAACTGTACATTCAGATGGGTTGATCCTTAGCGCACCATGAGTAATGCATTGTACAGTTAATTAATTAAATAAACGCAGGTAGGGTGAGGTTAGACAAAGTACAGCAAAGTAATGTAAGCTATGGCAAGTCATGGTAAGGAAAGCACAAGGTTGGTTAAAGTAATAAGATTGAAGAAGGTAAGATATGATAAAGTGAGTTCAAGTTTAAATGTGCTCTGAGTGTTTCATCTTGGGAATATAAATGTGCCTCGGAGAAGTAATAATAATATCTACCTAAGAGTGTTGTGTCTATGTTTTTATTCTGTTAGGACGTCATAACCTACGACATTCCTCGAACGAAGGAAGTCGGACAGATGTTGGCTCTGAACATGTTCTTCGTGACACCGGACACTGGAGTCATCGACGTCAAAGAGCCACTGGTGAATGACGTCACAAAGACGACGGCTTACAGCGTATGTCACCGTAATCTGTAATCTTAAGCTTTATGTTTTGGCGGCAGATTACTCGATGCACGGCAACTTAGTAAGAGGCAAATGGAGTACTAGTTATTCTGAGAGGCGCTAGATAAATCTAAGGATACGATACTGGACTATAATAAACCAGATAAGTTCAGGAACATCTGCATACAGTGTAATTCAATTCGATCAATAGTGCGTAGTAAGGTATATGTAAATAATATATGTAAATAATATATGTAAATAATATATGTAAATAATATATGCAAATAATATATGTAAAAAATATATGTAAATAATATATGTAAATAATATATGTAAATAATATATGTAAATAATATATGCAAATAATATATGTAAATAATATATGTAAATAATATATGCAAATAATATATGTAAATAATATATGTAAATAATATATGTAAATAATATATGTAAATAATATATGTAAATAATATATGTAAATAATGTATGTAAATAATATATATATAAATAATATATGTAAATAATATTTGTAAATAATATATATATAAATAATATATGTAAATAATATATGTAAATAATATATGTAAATAATATATGTAAATAATATATGTAAATAATATATGTAAATAATATATGTAAATAATATATGTAAATAATATATGTAAATAATATATGTAAATAATATATGTAAATAATATATGTAAATAATATATGTAAATAATATATGTAAATAATATATGTAAATAATATAAAATAGGTAAAGATGAAACACTTGTTTTATGCGTATTTGCAGAAACTCCTAAGAAATGTTTAAATGTTGAGGCAAACACCTGAATGCAGTTATTTATCAACCAAACAATCAAACGCTGTTTTACAGATAAAATTTACATACAGGTTTACATGTTGGCTCTTTACATGTGACTTGTACAGCATGTACACGAGTAACTTGGATTCAAAGGGCAAAAAGGCAGAAATCCAGAAAGTACCAGGTTTCATTTGGATGACAATCGGTGGTTATCCGAAATAATACTATTCCTTATCGTTCTTAGTCATATTAGAGTTTCATTCATTCAGCCGTGTCGTTCATTCATCCATTTCATTCATTCATTCATCCGTATCGTTCATTCATCCGTGTCTTTCATACATTCGTGTCCTTTTTTTCCAGTTCATAGTGCGTGCAGTTGATAACCGAATTCCGCAGCATAATTCCAACGCCACGGTGACAGTGACAGTCATCCGTGACAGTAACCTGCCAGAGTTTCAGGGTCTTCCCTATAACGTCGACGTCTCTGAAAACAACTACGTCGGTCAATCGGTCTTTACTGTCATCGCTCGCGACAGGGACATACAGGTAGACAACGATGCTTATTATATCTATGTATATATAATGAATATACATAAATTATATATATATGTAAAAACGCCAAGATTTGTAATACGTATCACCTTGGCTCCTCTGTATTACTGACACAATATTATCTGAACCAGATTAGAAGTCGAGTTAACTACATCTTATGCAGCTGTGGAAAGAATATTGGCTATCGCTCCTATTGTATCATTATAATAGTCATTGAATGGCATTTCTTGTTGCAGTGCCACCTTGCGGTTTATAGAAGGTGCCTTAGAATTTATAAATAAATGATCCTGTGCATATAATGTACATAAGTGTGTATGCGTGTGTGTGTGCTTGTTCCGTTCGTTGAGGACGGTTTCGAAAGGGAACAGTCACAGAACTTTCATCCATTAAAGATGCTTCCTCCCATACATTTGACGGCAGCCCATATTATTAGTATATGTACATGTTCGATATGTTTACATTACAGGGAAACGTCAATTACAACTTGACTGGAGACTTTCCTGCTCCGTTCTTCTTCTCGATCGATTCTTCCAGTGGGTTGATCACTGTCAAATCGAGCCTTCGAGCAGATCGATCAGTGTCTTACAAGGTAAGACACGACCAGCTAGCTATGATCATATGATTATACCGTGTTTCACTTTGAACGATGCGGTGTTATGATTCGCAATGCGTACATATTTGGATCTCTAATCCAACGATTGTGAGTTTGAGCCTCCTCAGCTTACTCCGTGTGACGATAACGGACTAGTTTTTCTTGAAGACATAACTTTATTGGCACTGGTATGTGCTAAGAGTGTGTGCACCAAGATGCATTGCACATGAGCAGTTCAGCCCCTTGAGCTTCATTCTCCAAGACCTTGAAATTCTCGAAGTCTTCTAGATTCTCACTGGCCTCTAGATTCTCCCAGAGACTGTCTGACTGTGTTCCGTATAGAATATAAACGTTTTACTTTGTCAGTTTTATTTTATCGTCTTTAATTGAGCAGACTTGCTGGATGGTCGTAAACACGTGCCATCTGTATGTATGTGTTTTGAATGTGTATGTGCACATGTTGTACACATGCATAAATGTTTGTACTCCTGTACAGGCTATGTATGAATGTATGTATCTGCAATGTATGTATCTGCAATGTATGTATCTGCAATGTATGTATCTGCAATGTATGTATCTGCAATGTATGTATCTGCAATGTATGTATCTGCAATGCATGTATCTGCAATGTATGTATCTGCAATGTATGAATCTGCAATGTATGTATCTGCAATGTGTGCCAGGACAATTTAAACTTGGCACTTTTAAGTATTTCGATAACGCTGCACGCGAATCTAACTTGATGTGTTATTAAAATAATTATTTAGTGAACAGTGTCAAGTGCAAAGTGCAATGTAGCGCCTGTGTGTAGCTTGTAGCAAGTAGCATGCTGCATTGTGCAGCATACGTGTATATGTAGCGTGTAGCACTCGGAAACGCAGCACCCTCAGATCTCCACTGCATTAGAAGTGCTCACTAGAAGTCACCAAGTTGACTCGTAGCTACCAACGATCACCCAAAGGAGGAGTCTTAGAATCTCTTATCAGCTTCACGATCGCAATGATGACGACCTGAACATGATTAAGATCATGAAAAGCGCTCAATCATGATGCTACTGAAGACGGTCGTGATCATGATTATACCGTGCTTAATGATATTCAAATAGCAGGAATGAGCACGAGATAAATGCTCAAGTAGGTCTACATTCATCAGGATCATTATGATGACAGATGATACCGCATTGGATTGAACTGAAATGAACTGGGTTTGATTGGCTTGGGTAGGATTGGGCTGTAGTACTCGATCCGCTTGATTGGACTCTTTGTTAAGTGTTTTGTGTTTGCCTTCAGCTTCGTATTGCTGCCTTCGACACCGTGTTCCCCGCAGACACAGCAACGTGTACGATTGATGTAACAGTTCGAAGAAACGAACATAGTCCGATGTGGGTTAACAGCGTTCCCGTGCGACAGACAGTCAACGAAACGGTTCCACTTGGCTACATCATTACGTCATCACTGCAGGCAGTTGACCTTGACAATGTACGTGACAACTTTCCAATCTGTGTATCAGAGGTGTCAGGGTTAGATAAGAAGGGAATTTTAAAGGTAAGGTAAGAAGAAAAACTTAAAGGTAAGGTAAGGAGAGAAATTTAAGGGAAGGGTGAGCTGAGAAATTTAAAGGTTAGGTTAAAAGAGACACTTAAAGGTAAGATAAGAAGACAAATTTAAGGTAAGGTAATATGAGAAATTCAAATGCAGGGAATGTAAGATAAAGTGATACAAGAAGGGGCATACGCCTACTGTAATACTCATGTAACCACTATTGACACCAGCGGTGAAAACGATTTGAGAGTTTTGTGTATATTTTCATAAGGCTAGGTAATTGCCTATTTTATTCAGAAGTGTTAAACAAAGACGGCAATTTTCTTTAGTTTTATTAAATCTAGTACAATCTGAATCCGTATTCTTTAATTGCATCTTCATATGCGTTGAAAAAACTCAGAGCGTTTTCTGACTGTCTGACTGTTCCGACCGACTTTAGAAATCATTGTCAGGTTACATCACGTATTACAACATCACATGTTCCAACATCACGTGTTACGAAGTTACATGTTACAACAGCACTTGTTAAAACATCACGTGTCACACTGTCTCGTGCTGTTTGTTAGGACACAGTGCGTTACAGCGCCAGCGGAGAGGCGGATGCCTTGGAATATTTCTACGTCGATCCTTACACGGGTCTCGTGACTGTTAAGAAACTCCTATATCCAGGCACCACAAAGACCGATTATACGGTATACGAGCTCTGTAATCTAATCTTTAATTTAATATTAAAGAGCGTCAGCCATGGCCTGACAAACAATTTTATAAAAAATTTATTTTAATATAGTGTAGTCCTTTCCAACTCAACCCAATCGGACTTAGAGATCTCTAGGCATGTTATATCTATTCTTTACGAAGTCTAATATATTCAAAATAAATAATAATCTATTTGCTATTTAGTCTATCTTATACTCTAATCTATTATTTGTAAAGTGTTCTCTATTCTGTTTGAAGTCTACCAAATTTATAGGAATTTGTATTTATATCATTATGGTCAATTCTAGAAAGCCCCATGGCAAACCCTAATATACATTATATACAATTATACATATTGGATATATATATATATATATATATACAGTGTATATATAGTGATACCATATCGTTTTGCTTCTGTCTTAACAGCTCAATGTCAAGGCCGATGATCAGGGTACGCCAGATCGTTTCAATACGACTCAGGTGTTTGTGACGGTGCTTCGCAGTAGCAGACCTCCTCAATTCCAGAACATTCCATTTCCAGTTCAGCGGATCTCGGAACTCAAACCCGTCGGGGAAATGGTCCTTCAAGTCACCGCTTACAAACCGGATCTAAAAGTATGATCCCTGAGTCCTAGACTCATTAGATCCTTAATCAATGATCGGAATCATTCTTATCGGATCTAAATGTAATCTCACTTTAGATATAATAGAAACTGTTGTGGCATCAATATCTAATGCAGGGAACAGATGAAGAAAGATTACGATGATTTAGATTAAAATTTAGAATTATGATGACGCAATGATTATTTAACTTGACTTAGAGGAAGTGAATGAACTATAGATGATGATTATACGATGACAATGCTGATCAAAATTTCGATGATGCTGAGGAGGAGGATGAAGAGGAGGAGCTAGAGAAGATGAATGATGATGATGATGCAGGAGAAGATGAGGGTGCAGATGACGACGATGACAAAGGAGAAGAGGAAGGAGAAGAAAAAGAAGGAGAAGAAGAAGAAAAAGAAGAAGATGATGTTGATGATGAAGACGATGACAACGACGACAAGGAGGAGGAGGAGGCGGAGAAGGAGATGGAGATGAAGAAGAAGAAGGTGGTGGTGGTGGTGGTGGTAGCGGGGGCGGCGACGACGACGACGGCCTACAGCATGATGATGAAGAACAACGACAATGGGTAGTATCGACAGTGATGTGGGACTATCTTGGATCTTCCAGTGACTTAGAATTTGTCTATGTTCGTTTACAAAAGGATGTCATAGTGTACGGAATAATTGGCGACTACCCAGCTCCAGTCTTTTTTGGCATCGATTCAACGAGTGGTCAAATCTCACTCATCTACAGTCTCAAACTGGACGATCTCAAGACCATCAACTATACGGTCAGAACATTCAGATTACCACCACAACAATAGGTTCATTATTTATTTATTACTGTTATTAGTATTGGCGTTTCAGATTGTACGGTTATTGACTTTCGTACGTGCGGTACAGGCATTCGTACTGTTACGTGTTATACCAATTATTTTTATTTTAGATAGCATTGCCCTGTTTTTGCAAGAAATTAAATTTGATGATCATCGACGATTTCATTCGTGTTGTCCTTAGGATTATCATCACTGTTAAGTTTTGATTGTCACGATTAGGATAACAGTACTATTACTTTAAATAATCTAAGATTGTTTTACAGTTGTGTTATAATGTCGCATGTTGTTAATGCTTTTGTTAGATATCGAGCTGTTGCTATTGTTGTATGATAGGTTCGTGTGATTGCTTACGACCGAGCCTACCCCGATCAGATCAGCAACGCCACAGTTCCAATCACAGTCATCCGGAACCAGAATGCTCCGGTCCTCAACCAATCCCAATTTCGACTGACCATTCCGGAAAATACTCCACTGGGGACATCCATCATACAACTTATCGCCACTGACCAGGATTCAGTGAGTGGACAGGAGATCTTTCACCTGAGAGCAGTCACCCCTTCTCTCGTTGATCCTGAGGTCATCCTTCTCACGCCCTATGCTTATCAATCCTCTTTCCATTCAAATCGGAACTCCCTACTCTTCATAAGTCCTTACTTACTCTGACCCATTCCATTGACCTCCTTTCGATTCTTTTCAATATGCACCACTTGCCGTAGCAAGTGTTTGTCATTCATCAGTTTATCTTCTGATACATTCAGTCAGAAGCTGACCCCGATAAGATCTCAATCTATCAAATTTATATAGCACCCCTTCAAGCATACTCGTCATTCAGAGGCGTTCCGAACCACTGCTAGACGTGAGAGATCAGTCTTAAGGGAGTGGAAGACTGAAGATGATGGTACCATAGGAAGCCCGTACTCTTATTTATCTCAGCTATGCCGGTCTTTTAATATTCACATATCTTAGAGTTACTTCGGTTATTTGTGTAGAATGCCTCTAGTGTTGCTCACTCGATGGCTCACGCGTCCATTGAATAATCGTCGACTGGTTTATAAATGGACAAATTCTTCAATTGAATTATTGATGGATTTGTTGATTGATTGATTGATCAATTAATTAATTAATTAATTGATTGATTGTTGTTGTTTCAGGACAAGATAACTTATACATTGACGGGAAGCTCAAGTTCAATGCTGGCCTTCTACGTTAACCCTGACAGTGGACTCGTCTCTGTCAAGAAATCGCTACCAGACACAGTCGACAGCACGTTCACTGTCAGTCCATGACGACAATATCTAACTTTATCTTCGTCTTTACCTGCGCCCTTTTCTGCGTGAAATTTATTAGCGTTTTCGACGCCATTGTAATTGCTAAGGTGACAACGATTTCATGAGCTGTGTCCAGAGTAAACACCTAATTCATTGGATATAAGCAAATGGCATCAATAGCATCCGTGACAAAAAGAACGATTACAATCGCGATTCTGATGATTACTGAGATAATCACGATGACGATGATGAAGGCATTATCTTTAACTATTTAACTGAATTTATAATCATATTCATGATGAGAATGATGACGATGACGCTGACGACGACAACGACTATGATGAGGATGATTATCATGATGATTATGATGACTATGATGATTATGATGAGGATGAGCATTACACCGACGCAGACGGTGATGATGTGATGTTACTTGTTTGGCAGTTGAACGTGAATGCCTGTGACAACAACGTTCCAGTAAAGTGTGATTTCGCCGTCGCCTATGTGACCATCAACCGCCAGCAGTCACCACCAGTCTTCGTTGACACTCCCTACTCCATCACCATCTCAGAGCTCCAGTCCATCGGCAGCTCCATCTTCACTGTCCGAGCGACGACTTCCAACCCCCAGGGAAGGATCGTCTATGGGGCGCAGGGGGTGGCGCCTGCCCCCGCCTTCTTCGGGATCAATGGGTCGTCCGGACTCATTACCGTTCTCATGGATCTTAAGCAGGACCTCAATCTTGTCTATACGGTAAATACCGATCTGGGTATTAAGGTATATATAGTATGGTATGGTATGGTTCATTGCTATTAGGTTGTGCAATGATATGGTATTGTATGGTTATTGCACTGTGTGTTAAGCCATGGCATAATATCCTATGAAGTGCTCTGGAGTGTTCAACTAGTGGCAACCGGGTTGATTCAATCAGCCTTAATTAAGGTACAGTATCTATAGTGAGGTACTGTACCTAGATTAAGGTGATGTCTCTAAATAAAAGTACTGTGCATAATTAGGGTACTTTGTCTAAATTAAGGTACTCTGCCTAAATTAAGATACTTTGCGTGTTTATAGTGTTCTGTGGTATGGTAATTGCAGATCGATTGAGTCAATCTGGTAAGTCAGAGAGTGATACAGGCATGCACAAATACGTCTTCGAACACTTATGTACAGAAATATAAAAATTTTTTTATTAAATATAATTAGTGTGTTTGTTGTTGTAAATAAATAACTATGAGACTTACTATCCTCATAGACATTGTTATTAATTTCAGCTGCGTGCAACAGCCTATGATGATAAACAACCGAATCAAGTGACAACGGCTGACGTCACAATCAATGTCCAGCGCAACGCACGAGCACCTGTCTTCTCTCAGACAGAGTACAGGACTCAAGTGGACGACACAACACCACTTGGACAGACCATCGTCACTGTCAACGCCACGGATGCTGATGGGGTAGGTCGTTGCAATAGTCTAGGTTGCATGTCTGTGCATGAATGTATGTATGTATGTATGTATGTATGTATGTACTGGGCTGTGCTGTGTTATGTACTGTGCTGTTGCGTACAGTGCTGTAATGTACTGTGCTGTTATGTACTGTGCTGTTATGTGCTGTTGTGTACTGTGCTGTTATGTACTGTGCTGTTATGTACTGTGCTGTTGTGTACTGTGCTGTTATGCACTGTGCTGTTATGTACTGTGCTGTTATGTGCTGTTGTGTACTGTGCTGTTATGTACTGTGCTGTTATGTACTGTGCTGTTATGTACTGTGCTGTTGTGTACTGTGCTGTTATGCACTGTGCTGTTATGTACTGTGCTGTTATGTACTGTGTTGTTGTGTACTGTGCTGTTATGTACTGAGCTGTTATGTACTGTGGTTTTTGTACTGTACTGTTTTTTACTGTGCTGTTATGTACTGTGCTGTTATGTGCTGTTATGCACTGTGCTGTTATGTGCTGTTACGTACAGTGCTGTTATGTACTGTGCTGTTATGTACTGTGCTATTATGTACTGTGCTCTTATGTACTGTGCTGTTATGTGCTGTGCTGTTATGTACAGTGCTGTTATGTACTGTGGGTTTTGTACTGTACTGTTTTTTACAGTGCGGTTATGTACTGTGCTGTTATGTGCTGCTATGTACTGTGCTGTTATGTACTGTGCTGTTATGTGCTGTGCTGTTATGTACTGTGCTGTTATGTACTGTGCTGTTATGTACTGTGCTGTTATGTACTGTGCTGTTATTTACTGTGGTTTTTGTACTGTACTGTTTTTGTACTGTGCTGTTATGTACTGTGCTGTTATGTGCTGTTATGTACTGTGTTGTTATGTACTGTGCTGCTATGTGCTGTGCTGTTATGTACTGTGCTGTTATGTACTGTGCCGATATGTGCTGTGCTGTTATGTACTGTGCTGTTATGTGCTGTTATGTATTGTGCTGTTATGTGCTGTTATGTACTGTGCTGTTATGTACTGTACTTTTATGTACTTTGTTGTTATGTGCGGTTATGTACTGTGCTGTTATGTACTGTGCTGTTATGTGCTGTGCTGTTATGTACTGTGCTGTTATGTACTGTGCTGTTATGTAAGTGTATATGTTTCATGTTTGTATCGATCAGTCTTAGTGGAAGCAGATGTCAAGCATTTGCTTATCCACTGATGTCCCATCGTTGTTTACTTCCATAGGATACGATTAAATACACATTGACTGGTGATAGTTCATCGCTCGCTTTCTTCTACGTGAACCCAACGACCGGTGAAATCGCCATTAGACAACCGCTGACCAATTCCAACGCTTCATCTTATACGGTTTGTAATTCAATGCATGCATCCGTTATATTAGTTTCTTGTCTATTCTAACTAAGACTTAATTAGCTTTATCATTTGCTTACCTTATCTTCAATTATCCTGATTTACTTGATGTTGATTACCCTGTAATTATTATTTTACCTTATATTGTTTACTTTATATTGATATATCCTATATTGATTTACCTCATAATGACTTACCTTAGAATTATTGACTTACCTTATAATGACTTCCCTTGCTGTGGCCTGCTTACTAGGTAATTTTCTTGTATGATATAAGTCAACGAATGGCCTTCAGTTGAATTGTAACAGATTTAATCATGTAGTTACCATACATTCCGTTGACTTACCTTGCAATTCCTTGATTTATGATCCAGTTGACCATCGTTGCCAATGACCAACACCTTCCGGTTCCAAAGACAACTCAAGTCCAGGTCATAATCTCTGTACCCAGACACACTCTCGCTCCGAAATTCGACCAAGACAACTACACCGTCGAAATAGTGGAAAATAAGCTGGAAAACTCACAGGTCACGGAAATCAAAGCTACTGTGAGTCCTCTCAAGGTAAGAATCAGTCGACGTCTTCAGCAGATTTTCGTTTCTAAGGGGTTCATAAATGCGTTTTGAAACCCAGATACATACATACTTACTTACGTTGGTCGATCGTTGTCTAAGTTGTCTTATCACTACACTAAACAGTAACCCAAGCTAAACAGAATAAGAGGAAGATTTGCTCTGATTTACTCTGATCTACGCTAATCTAGTCTACTCTGAATGAACTCTTTCAATAGCACAGTTTTCATAATGCATCGAGCATTAACCGATGATAAAAAGTCGTGAGCTTTGGAGACGAATTGTTGATTTTCGATCTATAGGGGTCAGCAAGAAAAAGAAATGCAGCAGTCCCTAAAACTAGTTCCAAGAAATTTCCATCTCAGATCTGATTCATGGAAACGATGTTACCCTGTTTCTGTGTTTAGGGGCAACTTTTTTACCAGATAATCGGAGTCTATCCAGCACCAAGCTTCTTCAACATCTCAACGCGTAACGGTGCGTGTCAGATCAACGTCATGCGTAGCCTCATCAGCGATTCACTTCAACTGACATCCTACGAGGTAGGCCTTCTATGTACACCATCATGTCTGTTATTCTGCTTTGGATATCGGCCTTGATTAGTTCTATATGCAGTTATTTTTATTATATTGTATTCAATTGTACTGTGTTATTGTATTGTATTATTTTTTAAATTTAAATGTTGACTTTGGGTCTTTTTGGCTATACTTGTTTTTATGGATGAGTGAGTGAGAGAGCGATTGAGTGAGTGACTGAGTGATTGAGCTAGCGAGTGATCGGGTGAGTGATTTGAATGATTGTCTGACACTTATGATTTACTGATGTCTTGAATTGTCGTTCATTTGAGTCGATTGGTTAAACTTCTTCATAGATCGATATCGAGTCGTTTGACAGTGCCTATCCGTCTCTTCGTTCGGTTGCCCGTGTCTTTATCAGTGTCCGTCGCAGTCGATCTGGTCCAGTCTTCCTTCCGTCTGCCACTTACCAGAGAACCATCAGTGAAACGTACAACGTCGGTGACGTCATCCTTCAGGTGTCAGCCGTCGACAACGACCGACATGTAAGTAGATCCGATATCATTTGAATCTGATCTTACCAGCCATTACGATCTAATCCGTTCTAATAATTGTTATGATCTGATAAAATCCATTCTCATCTAGTCTGATCTTATTTCATCCGTTTTCTTTTTACTTTAATTTTGTTCTGTTTAAATCTTTGACTATTATATATTAGTACTGCTGAGTAGAAGCCTTAAGGAGGAGCAATAATATGGATATTGGTAACGAATGTGTCATTGAGTGCAATGAATTATCATGCAGTCAGGTTAATCATCCTTCTGATGGCATTCTGTGCTATCTCATATGATCTGATGTAATGGCATTCTGTGCAATTTCATATGTTCTGATGTAATGGCATTCTGTGCAATCTCATATGATCTGATGTAATGGCATTCTGTGCATATTCATGTGATCTGATGTAATGGCATTCTGCGCAATCTCATATGATCTGATGTAATGGCATTCTGTGCAATCTCATATGATCTGATGTAATTGCATTCTGTGCTATCTCATGTGATCTGATGTAATGACATTCTGTGCAATCTCATGTGATCTGATGTAATGGCATACTGTGCAATCTCATGTGATCTGATGTAATTGCATTCTGTGGTATCTCATGTGATCTGATGTAATGACATTCTGTGCAATCTCATGTGATCTGATGTAATGGCATACTGTGCAATCTCATGTGATCTGATGTAATTGCATTCTGTGCTATCTCATATGATCTGATGTAATGGCATTCTGTGCAATCTCATATGATCTGATGTAATGGAATTCTGTGCAATCTCATATGATCTGATGTAATGGCATTCTGTGCAATTTCATATGTTCTGATGTAATGGCATTCTGTGCAATCTCATATGATATGATGTAATGGCATTCTGTGCATATTCATGTGATCTGATGTAATGGCATTCTGTGCAATCTCATATGATCTGATGTAATTGCATTCTGTGCTATCTCATGTGATCTGATGTAATGACATTCTGTGCAATCTCATGTGATCTGATGTAATGGCATACTGTGCAATCTCATGTGATCTGATGTAATTGCATTCTGTGGTATCTCATGTGATCTGATGTAATGACATTCTGTGCAATCTCATGTGATCTGATGTAATGGCATACTGTGCAATCTCATGTGATCTGATGTAATTGCATTCTGTGCTATCTCATATGATCTGATGTAATGGCATTCTGTGCAATCTCATATGATCTGATGTAATGGAATTCTGTGATATTCTTATTATTTATTATTTTTCAATATTCTGTAGCTTACCATAGCATCGTTGCGCATTGTTTTGACCAGTATCCAACACTCTTTGAAAGTTAGAGGCTGCGATTGTTCTTATGTTGCAGTACCCTGTCCTGTACTCCCTCGTTTCTGTGTCGGATGATGGTCTTCTGTACTTCTTGATGGAGGAGGAGGATGGTAATCTCATCCTTCGTCGACCATTCAACAACTCCAAACTCCAGTATCAGGTAGCGACCTTCAGGAATGTAACCAGTTTGTTACACTTAACGTCTACATATGATATGCCAGTCTCAATAATGATTATAATGATTACGACAATGATATGTCTAATAATGATACATTGCTGCCATCTTGGTATCTGCTTCTACTAAAGGCGTCTTAGTACAGATCTTTCCATAAGATTCCGCTGATGCTTCGGACGATCTAGTGATGACACACGATACCAAAATTCAAGACATTAGGTCCAAGTAATATCACTGACTTTGGGCGTTGACCATAGAGATACGAGTTAACTTTTCTAGCGTTTTAGGTCTGACTTGACTGGACGTTCCAGATGGTTTTTCATTTCCTCCTGGCATTTATGAAATGGTAATGAATCTAATAGTAGTCGAAGTGGCATCGGCCAGCAACATCAATAGTATTTGTAATGATAATAACAAGAATGATGATGATGAAGATAGTCAACCGCAGAAGGATTCGCATAATCAACAACGGCATCATGGTCAGATAACGTGAATCTAGCCTTTTATAAAAATGGCCTTTTAGGATCCAGCAAATGCAGTGCTATCATCGATAAGAGGCACGGCATACTGTGTACTGTATGTGTGAAGATACGTATCAATGTAGCTCAGAAACGCATCTAACAAGGCAGTTAACGTTATCTTCATCGTTGTTCTGTCGTCACTATTATTCATTCAGGCGTCTGTGAGTAAGAACAGAATCCTTGTTGATTGATTTCGACATAACTTACCTCGCCCTTGCCTTACCTCGTTTCATTGACAATCACTTTTCTTTGCAGTTGGTCGTTGAGGCGTCGACACTCAGTGGTTTTCCCACGTCGAATGCTTCCATTTCGATAACTGTTCTGAAGGACAACCAGCCTCCCGTCTTCGAAGGAACCCCTTACCAACCGGGTCTCGTGTCTGAAAACACCCTCAACTACACCGGGGTCTTCACCGTCCGAGCCACAGCGGCCACTCTCAGGGTACGGGCTCTCTTTCGTTCCGGTCGATTGATTGTTTGGTTGGTTGGCAGGGTAGGTTGATGGGGTGGGTAGTATGGCGGGTCGTTGAGTCGCTGACTCAATAGCTGATTTATCTACTGACTCTCCTACTGATTGACTCACTCTTTCACTCCACTCACTCATATTCACTCACTAACACTTGCTCACTGATTTGAAACTATTGCAATTTTTAATTTGATTCACTGGTTGGTCGAGTCCCTCAAACGACTTATCAGTCAACAGTAGTCAAAAGTTAAACAATTGTAAGTCGTTGTTGCTCATATGATAACAACTGTCTTTGGGATTTGCTGAAAAGACTGGATTAAGAATTGATTAATCTTGGCTGAGATTTGATCGTATCGTCGTCTGTTTCAGGGAAAGATACAATACCAGATGACAGGTCTGTATCCAGCCGACAGATTCTTTACGATTGAAGCCGACTCTGGAATTATACGTCTCATCAACGACCTACGATTGGATCCATTACACCTCTTGACCTACACGGTCAGTGTTAATTCCGATGCTGTTCAATTCGTCCATTCAATTTCATTAGCACCAATAATAAGTTATAAGAAAACTGTTACAAATGTAATTTTATAATGGCGCTACTATGATAACGTTGGAATGCCGATCTTGTTTCGAATATTGCGAAGTCCTCGTCTATTCCGATGGTTTTTATAGCGCCGCATTCCCTAAAGCACAAAAAATCAATCGATGGCCGCTTCAAGTGACTATGTATCGAATCATGTTACCGCTTGCCACATTGAAACTGATACTGATATTAGTCAGCAGATCATTGCAGTAGGCCTACCCTTTCCAGTACTCCCTGGTATCCTGCAGAGGTTAGTCGACGGTGCACTATTCCGCTGAATCTTGAGTTTAAATCTGAACTACATTTAACATATTGACAGTAAGCACCACACTATGCAGTAAAATACATTACATTAACCTACACTACACCAGATCACATCACTTCACATCAATCGCATTGTATTACTGAGATGTAATGCTGTTAGGTGAGGGTGATCGCCTTCGACAGCGCCAATCCGAAGATGGTTGCAACCATTGACATCCCGATTCCAATCGGTCGCAATCTCAATGCTCCCGTCTTCTCGAGCAATCTCTACACGAAGCAGATTTCGGAGGACTATCCTCTCGGCACAAGCATCGTCCAGGTCTCTGCGACCGACCTTGACGGTGACATCGTCAGCTTTTCCATCGTCAACGACACGAACGGTCGCTCCGCTCTCCAGATCTTCTTCCTCTCTCCGTCGACTGGAACACTCGTCGCCATCAAACCTCTGACGCAGACGACAGGAACTGGATTCACGGTTCGTTTTCCCATTTTTTATATTTACATCGATCAGATTCATTCAGTCGGATCTCATCTTCTGTGCAATTTGTAATGTAATTAGGATTTGTTTCTTTTATGATCACCTGTACGACATGTAACGTAACAAAGATTAATTTATTCATTATTTTTATGGTTGCATATGAAAAAAAACTTGTATATGAATGAAGAAGTAATAGCCTTTACAATTTATATAACCATGCATTCAGTGATTCATGCATTCATTCATTCATTCCTCGATTCAGTCGTTCGATGGTTGATTGATATTTTCATTGATTCATTCGTCGTTTCAAGAATTTATGTCGGGAAGATACGTTGATGTAGTAGAATTATTTATATTTAACAAATGTTAATCTATTTAGCAACGGTCATGACATCTACAGATGACATTAGACTGCAGCAGTAACTCAATTACAGTTTTCTAATGGTACCACTTTCATATCCAGTTTTCCGTGCTGGCCAATGACAACGGCATTCCACCTCAGAAGGCAACCGCTGAAGTCCAGATCAAAGTGTCACGGAACAACGTTCCACCGACAACGAACGGAGACCTCCAGGCAACCATCGACGAATCGGAGCCAGTCAACGGAACAGCCATCGTCCAAATCATAGCAACAGCACCCAACCTCAAGGTGGGTGGACCCATCAATCGATCGATGCATCAATTCATTCATTCATTCGTTCATTGTTTGGACTATTAATTATGTAACTAATTAATCAAGTTAAATATCCATCCATCCAATTATTCATTTATCTATTGTTACCCACCGAGTATTAAAGTTATAATGGTTTGTAATAAATGTCGGCAAAATTCTCCATTGCTTACCTCACAATTGAAATATCACATAACACTGATAATAGGCTCATATTGTATATTTTTGGTGCAGCGATTATTTCATTTTCAATTAACTAAACGGGAACTACTCTTTGTTTCAGGGTACGTTGGTCTTCCAAGTGGTCGGTGATCTGTCGGCTCCAAGTTATTTCTGGGTGGACAGCAGTGGTCAGGTCTTCGTCAAGAATTCCCTGCGCAGTGACATCGCCACGCTTTACGTCGTAAGATAAATATAATATCGTCGTTTACACAGAAGATTTACACTCGTAAATAATTATACTAAAGCGACTTGAAAGCGGAATGAGGATGACGACAGTGTAACGTACATGCAAAGAGATGTTGTGTAATGTGTGGTGTAGCTTACTCTTAATATTCTTGGATTTTTATATGACCGATATAATCTCAATCATAAGTGCATATCTACATAGAGCGTCTTCGGGAAAACTACCTCGAGAGTTTCTCTTCACCTGAAGAATATTAAGCTCTTCAATTGCGGGCGATATGGAGACAGATAGAAGATAGGAAGCTGTCCCAGAATGAGATACCCAAGCCTAGCCTTGAGGAAAACCCAATAATGCTGATAATGACTTCTACGGGGATGAAAATGATAGGACCCCTTCTTCCAATTAAAATCGACTATAAATTACTAATATTAGTGACTAATTAAGGTAAAGATAATATGCTCATGCTTACTGGCAATTAAAATAGTTGTTTATTTAATGCGTCATATTGTGTGACGTGGCCAAGATAGCCAAATATTTTATCAATATTTGTTGATCTTTTACCATTTACGATGGAGTGCTGGCTGGTCGTATTCGTGTGTTATACGAACCTAAATATACACATTGGGGGGCTACACGTTATACATAATACATATACTGCGCAATGTATATATATATGCACATATATATGTATATATATGTATATATATATGCACATATATATGTATATATATGCACATATATATGTATATATATGTATATATATATGTATATATATATATGCACATGCAGTCATGCACGTTATACATGATACAAAATGCATGCATAACGTTTACCAAAACAATGTTGCTTTCCAGCTGCGTGTCCAGATATTTGACAGTGCGAGTCCTTCTCTGAGGACTGAGGTTCAAGTTCAGATTACTGTCCAACGCAACACCAATCCTCCCGTCTTTGCGAGCCGCAGCTACAGCGCCCAAATTGCAGACACGGTTCCCATTGGAACACGTGTCGTCACGGTTGCTGCAACAGACCGTGATGGAACGCAGATGCGCTATACGTTGCTAGGCAACGCTGCGGCACTGCAGTACTTCTACGTTGTCCCGACGACGGGAGATGTAGTGGTTACTAGGTCACTCACTGGAAGCACGGATACTACTTTCACTGTAAGTATCATCTGCAATTTATATATTCATTAGCATCACTTTTGTTATTATTGGCATTATTGTTATCGTTATTCTCATGATTAGCAATAAAATTGGAAGTAGTTGTAGTAGTAGTAGTGGAAGTAATGGGGAAGTAATAGAGGTGGTAGTATAAGTAGTAATTGTAGTAACGGTTGTGCCGGTGATAGTAGTGGCGGTTGTAATAGTTTTATATATATATACATGTATATATTTACTATTTGTTGATGGTTGCTTGCAGGAGGGTGAATGTGAAGATGACGGTTATAAGTGATGACATGGTCGTGATGACGTTTTTGGTGAATGGGTAGTGTTAATTATTATGATGCTCTTATAGGATGTGATGGTAATGCATGTAAAGCTAGGACGCTTATAGCTAGGATCATGATTATGTTGGATTATCAAAGTAAAAGACCTTCGCAAAGGTTGATATACTGATGTTCATTCCCTTCCTTGATAAATTCATTCCAGTTGACAGTCCAAGCTTCGAACGGGCGTACTCCAGAACTGACGGCGAATGTGACGGTAACTGTGACGATCGTTCGAGATGACTCCCGTCCGAGTTTCCTCAATCTTCCGTACGATGACGCTACCGTCTCCGAGAACGCGCGCATTGGATACGAGTTCTACGGGAAAGTCCAGGCCGAAACGAAGAATCTCCAGGTCTTGCTGTCTGTTTCCGTCATCCGAATTCTAACATTTTGATCAGAAATCACAATGCAGAAGGCGTTGTTTAATAGTCGTTGTTTAATAGCTTCACATGAAAACCTAGTAAAACTTATCTAAATCATTGTAGAAAACTAATCGATATCTTGTAGGTCATGGAAATCAGAGGTAGGTCAATGGTGCGTAGGTAAATTGAAACAGATTTACCACGTATTACTTCCATGTCTTACCATGCTTTAGCCGACTAGCTCACCTCACCCTGTTGTAGGCCTTGCCTTACTTTATCACACCTTGATTTACGAGTCTTACCCTATGTTCCACCTCATAATTAATCACCTTACCTACCGTTTCCTTACTTACCTCACCTGCCAAGGCTGCCATACATGTACCTTATCGTAAGTGTAATTGTGCGTGAAGGGTAAGATGCAGTACCAGGTGATTGGCGATCTATCAGCACCTGTCTTCTTCGCCATCAACGCTGACACTGGACGCATCTCCGTTCGGACCAACCTCCGTCAAGACCAAGCAACACAGTACACGGTATCACATCACACATATCCAATCGTCATCATTAGCATCGTGATCGTCGTCGTCGTTACTGTCATCATTGGCGTCATCATTATCATCACAAGTGTCATCTCATCATGATCATCAACCTTCATTATAATCAGTCATTGTCACCAGTGTTATAATCATATCATCGATTATATTTAATATATTTGTCACTATTTTAGTGTTATTGATACGTTGATTAATATATTTCCAACTACTGATCGTCACCATCACCATCACATTTATCAATCTATCTATGCAGGCCTCATCAAAGAAGAAAGTCTTTAGAAGTTTCTAGAAAGAGCTAGACAGATCGTGCAGATATTATTATCGTTTCTATTCTACGTTTTATCATCTTATCATCGTCAGTATTAACAACATCATTGTTGATAAAATTGTTGCTGCCAACATGATCACTTTATATTATCATAGTTCCAATGTCATTGATGTTCATGTGTGATCATAGGCATACACTTTAATGGTTTGTTTCATAGACATAATTTCATAATTGTTTGTTTCATATCGTCGTTGTTACATCATCATCATCATCGTTGTGAATATCGTCAGCTTAATCTGAATCAACGATGTCAAGCATAATTACACGTATTTAATTAGACTCGTCTTTAGCTGTTACTGTTCTCTTACAGTTGAGGGTCATCTCATTTACAACGGCCAACCCAGCGCAGCAGACGACGGCCGTTGTAAGCATAACTGTAACTCGTAATGAGAATGCTCCGGTGTTTACACAGTCCGTCTACTCGACTGATGCAGTCGAGTCAATGGGTTTAGGTGCAGTCATCATAGCAGTCAACGCCACGGATCTTGACAATGTGAGTGCAGTCTCGTCTAAGCTTTCCTTGCGTTGTCCTGTCCTGTCTTGTCCTGTCCTGTCCTGTCCTGTCTTGTCCTGTCTTGTTCTATCCTTTAATATCCTGTCTTGTCTTGTCTTGTCTTGTCCTGTCCTGTCCTGTCCTGTCCTGTCTTGTCCTGTCTTGTTCTATCCTGTAATATCCTGTTTTGTCTTGTCCTGTCTTGTTCTGTCTTGTCCTGTCTAATCCTGTCCTGTCCTGTCCCGCCCCGCCCCGCCCCGCCCCTCCCCGCCTCGTCTCGTCTCGTCTCGTCTTGTCCCGTCCCGTCCCGTCCTGTCCTGTCCTGTCCTATCTAGAATAGTCCATTCCAGTCCAAACCAATCACATTTAGTCTAATACTTTATAATCTAGTTTACAGTCATGTCCAAGCCAGACGATTATAGATTATACTATCATCGTTATTTTCATGATCGTCATCGTCACTATCTTCATCCAATCATAATCATAGTTATTATCATCATCGTCCTCGTCGTCATCATCATCACCACCACCAAAACGCTCCAATCCAAATGCAATCTAATCTCGTGCTGTGCAGTATGTAATTTACTGTCTCTTAAAATATTGAAAATATTCACTCAAATTAATGGGATTTGATCTGAATGGATCTAATCTAATTTGGTCTAACTTGGATCTGATTTAATCTTATTTGCCTAAACGATCTAATCCAATACTGTCCTGATCTTAATCTTATGTTCGTGTATCTCTCTCTACCACTAATCTGCTTCATAAAAGAAGAAGGATAACTTGAAGCACTGGTGGATGGATTAACTATTGGTTGATTGGTAAAAGTCTGTCACAAACTCATTGATTGTTTGTTTTGAAAGGATACAATACTGTACAGCATAACAGGCGATGGGGTGGCCCCTCAAATCTTTTACATTGACCCCGACTCTGGGGTCATCTCTCTCAAGAGGCTTCTAACGGTCGACACAAGTCCTCAGTACACAGTAAGTATGCTGTCCTATTAATAAGTCAATCACTTTAAGCAATCATGAAGTTAATTAATCGTGCACTCATTAATTCAGTTGATCAGAAAGCAATGTATCAATACTAAATATAAGAGCAACAGCAACAGCAGCATTAGGATGACTTTAACTCTAGCAATAATAACTCTAATGAAACAATATGCCTTGTAATGACGATATCAGTGACTATTTCGTGTTGTTCATAGTGATGATACAGCAGCTTGCTGATGCTATTGGTGCTGTTGATGATGGTGATGGTGATGGTAGCGATGACGACGACGACGACGATGATGATGATGATGATGATGGCGACTATATGTAGCTAGCGCGGCATCTGTTTTAGATCAGAGTTGTTGCCGATGACCAAGGTCACCCTCCTCGGTCAGCCACAGCAACGGTGACCGTGAGGGTAAGACGGGACGAATACCCCCCGCAATTCGACAACCATGGAAGCTACGATCGCACGATTGACGTCGCCACGAGCCAAAATGGATCGACTGTGACAGTCGTACGATGTAGCGACCGAGACCTTCAGGTTGAAACAATGAGTTTTCTGTTATTGAAAAAGACAAGTGTGTTGCACATTTCTTTAAAGTCTGCCATCTGCCTTATACATAGATCTATAGCAGAGCCGCCATTGAAACCTTCGAAACATGCGACCATTGTTTGGATATAATATTAGTGACTTCGTGCGTGTATTTAGCATTGGCACATGAGGATGTCTGGCTATACTAGCCATTGGTCCTCTCAGACTCTCTGCTCAGTGGACTCATGTTTCAACGCACTGTTTACAATATGTTGCTCAGTTAAGCAGTCAGAAATCACGTTACCTTGAGGTATGATATGAACAGTAATAATAAACTAAACGTTGATTCACCAGATCCCAAGATTATTAGCTGAAAGTTAGGTTAGTTTGTTAGGCCAATTCGTAATCAGTAAATTAACCACCTAATTTAATAATAACGAATTTAGCCACGACGAAGCGTCGACTCATAATCAGTTAATTTACAATTTTGCAGGATGATAATGCATGTAATTGTAAGGAAGTTGTTTCTTTTCCAGGGATCTATCAACTATGCTCTGATTGGCATCTACCCAGCACAGTTCTTCTTCGTCATCAACCAAACAGATGGAACGATTCAATTGGTTCGATCACTTAAGGACGACAGCCTGAACCTACTACGATACACGGTCATTCATCTGATCTAGTCTAGTCTAGTCTAGTCTAACCTAACCTATAGACTAATCTATTAATCTAATATAATGTTTTCATTGCCTTGTGTAATCTAGGCTACTGTGACCAAGTCCAATCAATGCCAGTCTTTTCTCATACTTCTCTTATTCTCTTCTGTACATTTCAATCCACTTTTTAAAAGCAGCTTGTTGGTATCTTCATCAAAATTATGATCAGAATTATCATAATACAATCTAGTATTTAAAGCTTATCCAGCGCCTTATCTGATCTCCAAACGTTACTTAAGATCCTATACACCTGCCCCAAATGCACCGAATGTCACAGATGTCAAAGGTCTTTATACATGTCGATCTGTTTGTCCCATCACAGCTGCAAGTGGTGTGCTTTGATACGAACTATCCGAAGAACGTCGCTTCGGAGAACGTGACGATTACAGTCAATCGAAATCCAAATCCTCCGAGGTTCTCAAGCGCCACCTACAGTGCAACGATCTCAGACACCTTTCCGCTGATGGCAGAAGTTGTGCGGGTGTCAGCAACGGACCCGGATGGTGTGAGTAAGGCTGGATGCTTGTGCTAGGAAGAAGATGACAATAATCGGTAAAATCTTAGGTGGAAGGTTAAGTTGAAGGTCTTGATGGAAAGTAAATGTAATAGTATGGTAAATATTAAAGGTCATGGGTTCATCCATTTAAGGGATGAAGCTTATTCTATCTCTCGTTCATTCATTCATTTACTCAGCCATTTAACTTACATTTGTTTATTTGATCGCTGATTTAGTTCTACCTCGGTCATTGTTTCGCTGTTCTGCCATTGTTCCATTGTTACTGTAGACCAACATCACTTATTACCTCGTCAGCAGCAGCAGCAGCAGCAGCAGTGACGTTCTGTCCTATTTCTTCATCGATCGAGACACAGGTAGTATCCTTCTGAAGAAATCGGTTGCCGCTGCCAACAGCCAAACTCTCACCGTAAGTATTCGACTTATTGTCGATAATCATTTCATTCAAATTATAATTCTTAAAATTAATCATTCTTTAATTCAATGATCCCTTAAAGTTGATATCCACAATAACTGAAATTTATTAAACTTTTACCATTAATGATATCAATAAAAAATGTATGAATTTTGTTGATAGAGAGTCAGCTTTAATTATCACCCATATATGCAAACTCAATTTGCATCATACTACTTTACTATACCTATTTTATACCAACGCATTGTATACATACGTTGACGAAATTATGCAGAAATAACAGGGAGCGTATTCAACATTAAGCTTTCGCACGCATACAGAGCCAAGGTGATGAGAGATTCAAAGTTAATAAAAATTATGAGGATGAAGACGAGATATAACCAATTGTTCGCTAAACCCTTATCTGCCCATTGACCGATGCCCTCCCCTGTTGACGATATTAATCCTGATAATAGTATTTCGTTTTGTACTCTTGCAGTTCACAGTCCGAGCGGCTGATCAGGGATATCCGTCGCGCACGACCGACGTCACTGTTTCGGTAACGGTTCAACGCACTCAGTATCGTCCAGAATTCCGTAACACTCCGTATGCAGTGACCGTGAACGAGGATGCTGTGAATGGAACATCCATCTTCACGGTCCTCGCAACAAAGACGAACCTACAAGGAGTTATGACCTATGTCCTGGCGGGCATTGACCCTGCACCGACCTACTTCGGTCTCTCTCCAACAAGCGGAGCTGTCACGGTCATTGCTAACCTAAAGAAAGACCGCGGCTTGTCTTACACGGTAACCATTTACTAAATTACCATCAATCATTATTTTTATAATGATAATGATGATGATGATGACGATGACGATGACGATGATGATATTATTATTATTATTATTATTAGTAGTAGTAGTAGTAGTAGTAGTAGTAGTAGTAGTAGTAGTAGTAGTAGTAGTAATAGTAGTAGTAGTAGTATTATGTTGTTTTGCCGCACTCAGATTTTGGATCACTCAGGGACTTAAACATTTATTAAGAACAGTTGGAAAACTTACAGGACTGGCCCTGTAGTAATTATTATTATTTTATTTTGATCCTAACTTTTAGGTCATTGGTACTAAGAGTGGTAGTAGTTGTTTAAGTAGTGGTAGTAGTGGTTGTGTGAATTGTAGATATTATGGTAGTGGTAACGCAATTGGTGTTGGTGGTGCAGCAGTGATAGCATCATCTACATCACTATTGAAAGAATAATATAAATATCAGTCTTATTAATTATTATTGACATCGTTCGTAGTATTAACATTGCTCTTGTTTTGCAATCGAATATAGGAAACGAAAATCGCTGAACTAATGAATAGATTTAATTAATTCGCTACTTTTAATAAGTGTTAATGAATTCCTCTGACCAGCTGAACATCGGTGCCTTCGACAGTTCCGCTCCTGATCAAGTCGTCTACACGAACCTCGTTGTAACCGTCAATCGTAATATCAATGCTCCGGTTTTTGCACAAAAGTTGAAGGAGATATCGATTCCATCAACCGTCCAACTTGGCACCGTCCTCTACACGGTCTCAGCAACTGACAGGGACAACGTACGTACTAATTAAGCAGCATCACAGCATCACAACAGTTGCTACTCTTCGTCTGAAGATAATACTATGCTGAAGTCCTCTTGCAAACCGAGTGATCCTAGAGCCAGTTCTGACATCTATGTGATGTATCTTATACGATTGACCGTCCTCTCTCTGCGTTGGCAATTGTCCACCAACATCGTAATATATTCTGAGACTGGGAGGAGTAACTTAGACCAACGTAGGTAACCAACGAGAGTATTTATCGAAAGACCATAAGACCGTCAAGAAGAGATGTTTTCTAAGTATGTGTAGTGCTGTGTATTTTGTAACTCTGTTTGACCGTTGAATTTCTACTCACAAGCGCATCAAATTTAGATTGATTATATAACAATTACCACTTCACTTAATGACAATAATTGCACAAAATAATTAGGTTGTGAATAAACTAAGAACTTTGGCGAATGGATTACTGATTGGTTGGCTGATTGATTGTCTGGATGATTGATTGATTAATAAAATTCATGACACTGCTTTCTAGTATATTATTAACTTCGTGTTAGATGAATAGACTGCTTGTAATACTTTATTTAGTCTGGGCTCTATATAAATTCCGATAACGTTATATTAAATCGCGTTTCATTCTATTACTTGAAACAATTTTTCAGGACCAGCTCAAATATGAGATAACTGCAGATACTACCTGCAAGACTTACCTCTACCTCAATCCTGATACAGGCGACATTGTTTTCTCTCATCTGCTCACTGATGCCTCGATCACCAAGCTCAACGTGAGTTTTGTAATACTTTACTTACAGCGTAATCGTGTAAGGTAGCATTACCCAGGTATTAGGCGATGTGTAATGAAAATGTTGTAATTAAGATGTAGGCTATAGGAGGATGTTACCTTAACATGATTAGGGTATATATAAATTTAGATTATGTGATGATTGTAGCATAAGGAATTTGGTTTGGATCGTATTAGAATATATTGGACAAGATTATGTTGCAACTGTGTTTCCAGTTCAAAGTATGTGTTTTGTGTTTATAAGTATTAGAGACTAGTATCATCACAATCGTGCATCTGTTTGCACTACACGGGTTTGGTGTCGAGTACGTTTAAATAAGATTACGACAGAAATGATTAGATTGCTTTGGAATCGATTATGTACTAATCGCTTCGCTTAGTAGGAGAAAGAAAAGAAGAATGCGATTCTAGACTAAACTAATGTTGTCTAGAGAAGTAAGGTTATGCAAAAAGATATAGATTTTAGAATATACTAAACCATGTATGCTGTATTGAACTATATTAGAGATTGGATGATATACATTCGATTGCCATATATTAGAATGAATTCCTCTTCCATTGCAAGTAATCTTGCAAGACCCTTGGTCTATATCGATGCTTTTTCCAGTGCGATCTGCGTGTGCGTGACCAAGGTTATCCGACGGAAAAGTACGACACTTCCATCTTCATCGTCGACATCCAGCAGTCGGCTCAGGTTCCCCGCTTCCTCTCTTCCTCCTACCAGGCGACCATTGCTGAGAATCTGGCACTAAATGCTTCCGTTATCCTTGTAGGCGTTGATTCCAGCCTCGGAGCGGTAAGTACAACTACGATCTCTGAATATATATATAGGCATATAGCGTGTGCTATTTCAAAATATAATCTGATCTTAATTGTTTTTGGAGTTAGCTTACTCTATATAACTCTATTATATTATGTAATGTAATTTCAAAAATAATTCTTATAAAATGTAGGCTAGTCTAGTCTTCCAGTATGTTATTAAATCTTGCCTGGTATAATGATTCAAGGCTCTTTTTATTGCTGTGTTTGTTCTTTTAGACGCAGATCCAGTATGAGATCATAGGCGACTATCCCGCTCCGGATTTCTTCTGGATAGATAAAACGTCTGGGTTGATTGCCGTTAAACGAGATCTCGAGGAAGACAGTCTTCAGTTGGCTGCCTACTCCGTCAGTCACATTTCTATTCGATCCTCATCTCACCATAACTTATTTATATTTATTTATTTAGGATTTACGATAACGATAATTATTATTATTTTTATTATTAATATTATTATTATTATAACTAGTATTATTAATATTAATATTATTATTACTAATTAATACTATAAATATTATTATAATTAATTAATACTATAATATTAAAATTACTATAATTAATTACTATAATTAATTAACACTACAATATTATAATTAATATAATTAATTACTATAATTAATTAATACTATTATATTATTATTACTATTTTTACTATTATTATTATTAATATTATTAATGTTATTATTATTATTGTTATTATTATTATTATTATTATTATTACTATTATTATTATTACTATTATTATTATTATTACTATTACTATTATTACTATTATTACTATTATTACTATTATTACTATTATTATTATTACTATTATTATTATTATTATTACTATTACTATTACTATTATTACTATTATTACTATTATTATTAGTATTATTATACGGTTATCTGTATGTAATTTTTTATTTCTCTGTCGTATCTTGTTATCATTGATTGTCTGTCTGTCTGTTTCATTGGCCTCACCTATCAATAGATCGCATTGTGGATCTTTTTTTCCAGCGCCAGCAACTGATGATTAGCGCATCATTATACAAATTTGAAAGAGCATTGTTACAAAATTTATTACTAGTATTCGGGCCTACTATGTTTTCGTGATTATCAGTATTATGGTCCTCGTCATTATTATAATAATAATAATAATTATTATTATTAGGCCTATTGTTACTATTATTATTACTATTATTATCATAATAATAATAATAATAATAATATTAATAATAATTTTAGATTTCATCATCATCATCGATGTCATATTATCATCATTGTCAATATGATCATCATTATCGTCCTCATTATTTTTTGATCATTATATCATCATCATCATCATCATTGTCACACATCTGTCGTCATCATCCCCATCATCATCAGCATCTACTGCTGAATTTTATGATTGCTGTTTTTTCTGGTGTAGATTCGCGTCATTGCCTACGACTCCGTGTCACCGCTTGTTCAGGGAACCGCGACGGTTGCCATTACAGTCCGTCGCAACGAAAACAGTCCCATCTTTGTCCAGGGCTACCAGGATGTAACGATGTCTGCGGATGCTGCTCTTGGGTCGTTCGTTGCTCAGGTGAATGCCACACCTGCTGTTGGAACGGTAAGCTTACCTTTTCACTCTCGCCACAGACTACCGGTAACTCATAAACGTAAACACGCCTCTAAGACTATTGCAATGAACTTTCATTATCTTACCGTGCTTTCAGTTTTCTTAACTAGCGCGAATGCATTACTATAGAATGCTGTTTTTGGGAAATGGCAATGGGAAACGAAATGTTAGGGAACACATGTCGTCATATAAAACAGTTTGAGTCATTGTGATAGGGAAAACTTGCGGATAGGGGCGAAAATATTTGGGGGAAATAATTGTTCCAGTGGAAGATGGAAGGTCTGTGAGCAGGATTGAAATATATGGGAAAATAAAAGATCTATTAGGTCAGCAGTTCTCAACCTTTTTTGTCCAGCGACGCCCTAATAATGTTTCAAAAGCTGTGACGACCCCAACTATAAAATTTATTTGCCTACTGCCTTCACCGCTAATCGTAGAAGGCCTACAAAATAAAGGTAAAGATTAATTTGAGTTACTATAGCATAGCAGTTAGCGTACTAGACCTAATCATAAATAGGTCTTCGTGAATATTAAATATAGGAAGTTGCGCTGACAAACTTTTTAATTCCTGAATGTCTGGCAAATCGTAAATTGACCCCCGTGGGGGTCGCGACCCACAGGCTGAGAACCGTTGTATTAGGTAGTCTACTAGTCTGATCTTGCGCAGGAATGCACTCTACAGGTAGGATCGAAATATTTGGGGAAAATTCAAATTGTTCTCTTTGATAGACGAAAGTTCAGCCAAATGGGGGGGGGGGGGGTGACTTCACATTCTACAAGACAACCCTGTTGCATATTAGGTGACTTTTTTATTTTATCACATTCTGTTACTTTCCTATTGAAGTAAGAATATTTATGGCTTTGCCTGTAAAGTAGTGATTAAGATGTGAAGAGTAAAGCAATTCCTTTTGGCATTATAACTTGACTTTATTTAATCTGAATGTTCTAGAATAAGGTGACTTACAGCATAATCAGCGATGCATCGGCCATGTTCTTCTTCTACGTCAATCCAGAGACAGGGGAAATCTCACTGAAGCGATCGATCAAGGACGACAAAAACACAACCTATGCGGTTCGAATCCGTTTACGACTTCTCACATTGCGCTAATTCAATCGATCAAAATAAATGAAAATAAATGCAGTGTGTTAGGTTCCAGTATGATTGTAATTGCTTTCATGATTGTTCCTGATGACTGCGAAGGTCGTCTGGATATGACAAATGATTACATGATATTCGTCAGTAATCAGTATACGGGTATTATTATAAGCTATCAAGTTATCCGCTAATATTATTCTTATTCTTAGGTAGAAATGACACCTCAATAATGAAACAAAAGTTCTGCTGCAAAAATTTAATTCTGTATTATTTCCTGCATTTAAGATTTAATGTATCAATAATTGCATTCGAAGTAATTAAGCTGTTGCTCGACTACTAGGCCTATACTTTCTTTGACCTATCTATTGGTCCCTATACGATGTCACCTAACACAGGACTGCTCTTCTTGCTACAGTTTCACTTGAAGTCGCTGTGCACTGTGACAGTGGCTCATTAGAAGTCAGTAGATTTTGATAGATTGGATACCTCTACCTTAGCTGACTTGAATCTCCAACTTAACTGTGTTTCTTAGCCGACTGATTTAAACAATGGCTACTTTTCAGCTGGTCGTCCAAGCAGCCTTCCAGCGTAGTGGTCAGTCTAGCACTGCCCGCGTCATGGTCACCGTCAATCGTAACTCTATTCAGCTGAGATTCCCCAGCAATCCCTACTCCGCCAGCATAGCAGAGAATGTCTCCATCAACACAACTGTCGTGACCGTCGTCGCAACCGATGACTCACGACAGGTAAAGTTTCACGTTCTCATAATATGTCACACATTATGTTCTATTATTTTCCTTCGTTTCTGTTAGAGCTTGTTCTATTTTTTATTCAATTATAATCTATTGTATTATACTGTGTTATGTTTTGTATGTTTTGTTTATTCCATTGTTTCGCATATTCTGTTGTTGATCTGTAGGCTGATGTTCGCTATGCAGTGACTGGATTCTTCCCAGCAGAGAATTTCTTTGATGTGAACTCGGTCTCTGGAGTTGTCTTTGTGAGACGGTCGCTTCGAGATGACAGCCTACAACCACCAACCTACACTGTTAATATTTTAATTCTTATGCTTTTATCATACACTGCAAATCACTTAGGCAGCAATCTCACACTTTAATTAATAGCCTATATTTCTTTATCATCATACACCACGAGTGAGCTATTGATGTGATTTTAAACTGTAATGTAAATGCTACACTGTAACATTCCAGATTAAATGTAAGACTGCATATATGCCATAGTGGAACGTAAGCGAGACATAGGCGAGTGCTTCTCAATGCTAAGTTGCAATGAACGCGAAACTTAATGTGCTAGTTTTCCGAAGTCTTCCTTAGGTTTTGCCGCGGCGCAGAAAGAGATCGCCGATTTGCATTACAATGATTCCATTACACTGATATACTTTTTATTATACCACACATTTTCCGTCACAATACATTGCCAAGCGGTACGCAACATCATGGCCGGATTGACAAATGTAGAAACCCAGTTCTGGGCGCCATAAATCACAACAAAAGAATACATTAAAGTACGTTTTACAAACCAACACAATTTTTGCTTGCACACCAGTTACTGTAGTAGGCTAATTGAAATTCGTAACAGCGATGAATGTGGACAAAAAAATGACGTCATGTTAAGAATGTGTCACATGGCATTTTAGTCCCTGTCCGGTGATGTAGTAAAGTGTTTAAATAAGTAAGTGAAAACAGGTCTTAATAGCATTTCTGGAAACCCAACTAGGGCCCACGCATGTATACAAGTTGTGTACACTACAATGAGTAGTTTCGAACATTCTGTTCTGGGTTTTTGGTTTCATCCTCCGCTGCGCTACATTTGTGTGGCACGGTGGCCAATTGGTTAGAGCGGTCGGCTTGTAGCGCTCTGTGTGCGGGTTCGACCCTCGTCCGAGGAGTCTCTGTGTAGGGACGGGACAAGCACAATTATTGCTCGGTATTTCAACTGCAGTTTTGTCGTCGAGACTTGTACACTTTACACTTCTGAACATAAAATGTTGGAAGAAGGACAATATCAAATTTCAGTTGTAATAAAGTATTACAGTGCATTAAATTCGTGATTTAACTGAATCTGTGACAATGATGAACCTCTTCAGATAAGAATCAGAGCCTATGACGCGAAGTCGTCTGACTCTGCTGCAGGTGGCAGTGTTACGACGAATGTGACGGTGAGCGTCAGTCGTAACCAGAATCCTCCAATGTTTTCTCGGTCTGTTTACTCGGCAACAATCGATGACGTATTTCCGATTGGCAACACGATTATGACAGCTAGCGCCATAGATCCCGATGGGGTAGGTCGTCGTCGTCGTCATCGTCTATATATTATAGTAAACCCAATCTCATACATTATGTTGGCCCTACTCTCTGATCTCTAATCCTAACTCTGCCTCTGTTCGCACTCTAGCAGTGCCAGTTCTAAGCCTTGACAAGTAGGAGTGCGAGACATTAATGAGCTTTGTTATCACTCAATGTCTTTAAACTGCAGCTGCTACTACTCTGATCCTATCTTCTGTAGACCGACTTCGTATAATTTAATTTGATCCATAGCCTATAGCCTAGCCTAGTTTAAACGTGGCCTCATAAAATCTAATCCTTGACCCGAGGTTTAAGTTACATTTAGGACTATGTGGTGGATAGATGGATAGATGGGGTTGGATTGAATTAGATCAGGCCAGAGTTGATTTTTGGCTCCATGCGGAATATTACTAAAGATTTCGTTTAAATAAATATTGCGAACATTTTGGACGTTCCTACGTTGTTCAGAATATGTCTTAGTCCACCTCTGAATCTGTTATATTATCTTTCACATAGGATACGATAAGGTATTCCATGGTAGGTGATGCAGATGCTCTTCAGTATTTCTACGTTGGTCCTGACACAGGAACGATTGTCCTTCGCAACGTTCTTTCCAAAACATCAGTTTCTTCGTTTAACGTGAGTAACGTAACTTTCGACTATTCACGGGCTTTTATAACAAACAAATGGCTTATAGAGTGTCTGAAAACTAGTGGCTTCTCTAGTTCTCCAATTTATCAATCGATCAATCAATGTTAAGTCCTGTAACCAACCACATTGTAATGCTGCTTATCTGAGCATGTCAAATGAGCAGATTCTCACAACTTAGCTTTTTGTCGCCGAAGAAATCCAATAGATCTTGATTTATATTACGGTAAGCGTGGTTGTATCGCTGGTCTAAGCAGCTGCGATTTGAGATATTCGAGATTGGGTGAATATTATTCTATTTTATTAAAGTAGTTTTAATTGTAGATATCCTAAACTGCGTACACGTATTTCTTAGTTACTTGAGTTCTGATATTATGTATGTGGTTGTAGTTCCAAGTGCGTGCATCCGACCAGAGAGGAGTTTATGAGCGATCAGCAAATGCGACGATTCTGATTGCCATCAGACGTAGCTCAACCCAAGTCCCACCCCGCTTCACGAGCGGGGCGCCCTATACAACCAACGTTCATGAAAACGCACCAGTCAATTCAACTGTGTTTGCAGCCAGCGCCACCACCTCCGACCCAACTGTAAGCTATCAGAGTCAGGGCGTGTTGCCAATAGTAACAATGATCAATACTTGGTCAGGTTATGAGTACTGGTCAGTAGTATAAAAATTATGATCATGCGTCTGTTATGGTATTAGTGCTATTGAGTGTCTGTCAGGAGCTAACATTTATTCTTGTCATTGTAGTAAACCCAACAATATTTATACTTAATTCAATAATGAATCTCTTGAAAGGCTTATTTCAATCCGGCTTCTGCCTTACCTTGAACAGTCTAGGCCTTTGCCCCAGCCCCCTACCATTCTGGTTCAGAGGTCATCATAGTCACAATTGTCGTTCGTGGCTTTTCAATGTCTCGTCGGCTCTTGGCATGACACAATCGAGCAGACAATGTTGTTGTTGTCGTAGGCGAGCCTCGTCTATGGTTTGGCAGGAGTGGCTCCGTCGACGGACTTCTTTGACATTAAACCAGACACAGGAGACATCGTCGTCAAAAGAGCTCTGAACAATGACACAGCCACTTCGTACTTCGTAAGTCATCCTCCATTAAGGTCGGATCAAAGTGCACTAAACCAGTCGCTATGATTTTATTGACGTTTATTTATATAGCGCCTCTTCAGGAGCAGAGGTGCTCCAACTGTAATTACACGAAACCACGATCGAAACAGAAGGTCTTCAACTATTTTCGAAGCAGAGGCATAGGAAGTATAGAAGACAATCGTGCACGTAGCCGACTGCTTGTATCAGAAGCAAAGCTTCATGTTTTATTTTTGTCGTTATCCAATGTAGTCTAATATTATCTGAAAACTTCTACAAATGACAAATGAGTACCTTTTCTATTCATGAGAAATTTTAGATCCTGGGGAATAATTTCTACCTCGAGCGTAAGTACACTAGTTTATACATTGAGTTATTGGCTAAGGAATATTTTGAAATGTTGTTTGAAACGCTGTTGACTGGTTGCAGCTTCTGGTCAACGTCTGGGACGCTGGAAATCCATCCACTGTGGTCGGTACTTCGGTCACTCTGGTGGCTATTCGCAACGAATACGCTCCATTGTTTACACTGTCCGATTACAGAGCATCTGTAAACGATTACGACCCGATCGGAAAGAACGTAACTCGAGTTACAGCTACTGACCAAGACCTTCCGGTAATAGTCCTACATTACGACTCTTCTGTATTGTACCTAAGGCATAGGCCTAGTCCTTCTCCTAAATAAACGTCTAATTAACTAATAATCGACTGTGACCAATATAAGCAGGCTTTGTGTCAGCATCTAAGACCGTTGCTTGTTCACGAGTGTGCAACAGCCTTCCCATATCTATTCAGCTAACCAGAGTCTAAAGCAACAGTTGAATATCTATCTTATTAACTAATTGCGCTGACAATTGACACTACTAGCAACCTAGAAGTGACTTGCTATGCCATAACTACTCTACCTAAGCAATGGGTTCACTTCATTAATGAATTATTTTGCTTTACCTTATATTATTGTTTTATTGCTTTGCTCGTACTATGTACAGGGCCCAAAGAGCGCCATTCTCTTCAGTCTGTCGTCACAGAATCCAGGCTCCAGTTTCTTCCTCATCAATCCGACAACTGGGGACATCCTCATCATTCAGAAGCTCACCGATGATACTCTAAGACGAGAGCAGTACATGGTATACGAGAATAACTTACTTATATGATTGGTGGATGCGGCGCTTCGGCGTGAGAACACAGGTTTAGGCTCGCTCTTGCTCGGGCCTGGATCGGGAGCGCCTCTGAGTAGTCGTCTTGAAGGGACGCTATATTTAATTCATATAAATTCAATTCGTCAATCACTATGGTTGCTCATGAAGTTTCATCCTCTGTTCAGTTATTCGTCCATCCATCTCCTCGTTCCCTCACTCAATTGATTTCAATTCATTTGAGTGATTGAATTGATTCTGACTCCTTTTTCTTTCTTCTCTTTTCTCTTTTTCTGTACCTCGTTTGTCCCTTACCGTACTCTGCCTTATATGTGTTATGATACACCCGTTATTATAACCTACCATACATTAAAACTGCTTTAGCTGACTGTCATGGCAACGGACCAAGGGACTCCGCCCCAACAGGGAACAGCAACCGTGACCGTTACTGTGGCAAGAAACCGGTATGCACCGGTTTTCGCGCCGTCGTCGTACGTCACATCAATCGTCGATACCTTCGCTCCTGGTCTGACTGTTCTCTCAGTCTCAGCAACTGATGCGGATCCACCGGTAAGAACAACAATGCCACCACCCATCGTATGATTTAAGACGACTATGGTTATGCAGAGGCTAAAAGCGCCAGCCATTAGCAATTAAGATGCACACCACAGCTGCATATATGAAATAAATGCTTTGTTCACTGGAGGTTTAAGGGGCGCACTAGAGATGCGATCTTTTGTATTGTATTGTATCGCAGTTGTCTTTAGGTGCTGTTGTCATTCTTTTAAAGATCGTTGACTGTAATAATTTAGTATCTGTGACGTCGATAGGCCTAGGCCGATTGGTAATGATCATAATTGCAAGGATCATACAATTTTAGACGCCTTGAACGTACGTGATGACAGACACGAATGTTCGAATATACAAGCAGATGATTACTAATTAGACTGAGATTTAGAATGCGTTGAATCGTCAGATTCTGTTTAATCTTCTGGTAATGGGATACAATATTCTGAATCTGAATAATTGCCTGTTTAGTATGTATAATTGTATGTAATGATGCGTGTCTATAATGATCGTGTCTACTTTGTAGGGTCCAAACAGTCAGGTGAAGTACATTCTTCAAGGAGCAGAAGCCATGCTGGCTTACTTTTCCATCAACCCTGACACTGGAGTTATATCCCTGACCAAGTCTCTCCAAGGCGCTTCGGTCAGGAACTTTACTGTAAGTATTTTCTTAACTGCTACCTTCTCCTGTTTTATATTATGGGCCTTATTAGTTTTCTTCCTTCTTAGTTTGTTGCATTTAGTATTCGCTCAAGATGAGACACGGAAATGTATGCGAATAAGTAATCAAGCGTATCAGTGAGTCTACAAAGGCTTAGAAACGATTCGATGTAATCGGTTCAGCATGCTGGAACCTGCAGTCGTTGATATAGAGACCGAGCGCGCTGCCATCTAAATAGTAGTAAACTGGAGCTATATGAATGACACCAGATGTACAGCATCAAATGATTTACACACGATGATTGCTATTAGATAATTGACATCTGACATTAATAAAAGCTTGCAATATACCGGTTAGATGGTTGCTTCATTGACAGCAACTGGTGATTGATGGTAGTTTCTATGATCCTTTGATCTTTCAGATGACAGTCGTTGCCTCAGACTCCGGTGTTCCTCCGCGAACATCCAACGCCTCAGTGACGATCACAGTCACCTCTGCCTCCGGAAACTCGACCGCTCCCATTTTCACCCAAACTGACTACTACGCCACCATCAATGTCTCCAGCCTCGTTGGATCGACTGTCGTCGCGGTCTCAGCTTCTACGAGTTCCGTACGTAAATACGACCTCATTATTACTTTAGAGTTGTTGTCAAAATTCACAAGGAATTTGTCAAACATAGCCAATTAAATTAATTCCAATGTATAGGTCCTTGAAGCGAGAATTGTGGCTTCCAATTAAGAGGTTCTAACAGACGAGACAAAATGTAATTGCGATGGATGGCTTTAAAGAATCTTTGCAGAGTCTCTAAAGATGAATAATTATTATTGATTGAATTCAGTTCCTGGTAATCTGAAGATACTAGATGAACTGTTTTATCTCATCTTATGTTGCCTTTTCTTCTTAACTACTATTTACTCAAATTTTCATTCCAAACGCACTTCCTTACCAGGATGGGCTTTATCACTGCAGTGTTGTACAGCTATTATTCGAGTCTTGTAAATACTTTAAAATTGACATTATATAATCATCAATGCTTTATCATTACTTTTTATCATTGATATCCGTTTGTGCGGCGCTTGCAAATTGTGTATTAAAGACAGTACTTAATTCTTTTTTTTAGTATATCGTACCTTGCCTTTTTCTACCTTATCTAAATTTACCTTGCAAAAATTCAGAAGACCAACTGCCTAAAGCAGTTGTTTAAAAGAACTTGGTTTTACTAAACTTAATAAAATATAAAAATAAGCAAACTTGATTAGTTAATTAAATAACTAAAATGTGTTTGTAGTGTTCCGTCAAGTACAAGGTCACCGGAGATGGCCTTGTGACTGACCTTGGCCTCTTCACAGTCGACGACACAACTGGAATCGTAACACTAGCAAAGTCGCTCACAACTGACACAACTTCCAGCCTTCAGTATCAAGTTCGTAATCGTAATTGTAACTTTTTGTAATCGCATAGCAAGATTGCATAGTAAAGTAAAGTTTCAATATTCCTAGTTTAACGTGGAGACTGTAGTGGTTGTTACCCCTCGGCCCATCAGCTGGCAAAGGACGGATCCTTTGACCTTGAAGTCGTTGCCAGCGAACGATGGAACTACTTCCCATTTATTTGACTAATTGTTTGTCGTCCAGGTTAAGTCCGATCGAAAATTATAATCGTCGTTTTTCCTAAATCATGTTGAGTGAGTGACATTATAGGCTTACACGAGGAGCACTCAGCAAATGGGAAAACTCAACTGAATGGATCGCTCTGTGACTAAGCTACGCGCATAAGCTATGCATTATAAGGTGGCCAGAGATACTGCTTGAAGAATAAGATAAGGAGGCCACAAGATGGGAGAAGACAGTTGAGCTGTTGCATTCGGTTGTAGTGCTATGGACAACCGGATTCGAGCAAAACCGTTTTAGATGTTGTTTAAATTGGCAACCAGTTTAAATTCCATTGCCTATCTAAGCTGGTCTACGTTAGCAATTATCTGTGTGTTGTGATATTCCCTTATGTGACCTACTTAGTCTTTGGTCGAACGGTTGCGTCTTGAAGTCTCTTGAGGACCGGATTAAGTGTAATAATAATAAATAACAATAATCTTCGTTTAATTTCAAACTGACAAACCGCAGTACGATTACAAGAACAGTATGGTCGAATGATGGCGAGTTATTACAGGAGTCGAATTTAACCGTCGGCAGCTGTTCAAGGCGCCATTACGCTATACATCTCATTTTTAACAAACGCCGCCTAGCGAAAGAAGGAAAAAAGTCAACCTTAGGGTGGATACGAGTCTCGATCTCGGTACCTCAAGCGCTGCACCCCAGTGTATTCACCACTACTCTACGTGTAGTGACACTTTACAACTTGTTCGGTTATACTCGTCTCGAGTAAAATATTTAGATTTACCGAATCTTCGGTGTAAGAAGAACTATTGAAGAACTATATGGTTTCTAATGTCATTTCCGATCTGTTACTTTCTCTTCTAGATCCGAATTGTGGCCTTTGCCTCATGTGACGTTACCCTCACCGCTTCAGTCGTTGTTCATGTCACAGTGAACCGCAATCTGTTCTCTCCTTCCTTTGGAGTCAGCTCCATAACAGCCAGTTCCGTCCTGGAGACTGTTGCTCCTGGCACCGTTGTTGCCACGGTGAATGCAAGTGACCGAGACCAGGTAGGACCGAGTGATCAGATTAGGCTATCTTTAGGACCTACTTCCTTCTGAATCAGATTGAGGCTGGATGCGTGTGTTTAAAGACATTTTAACGACATATAGGTCTATAACTATACTGATTAATATAATTATCCACCTTAATTACTTATGAAGTACCATTGTCACAATATATGTGATGTTTTCCCGTTGTAAGACAATTCGAAAAATTTCAAAATATATTTTTCGAAATGTGAGTGAAATTCACTATGAGCTTCGAAGTTTAGAAATTCATGAAAGTTTCATTTTAAGCAATGCTATTGCTTTATTTTTTATTGTTCTGAAGCTTGGTTTGAAGATTGTCCTCTTTTATGATCATCTTTTTTATGATTATCTTCATTTATGATTGTTCTCTTTTATGATTGTTGTCTTTTATGATTATCCTCTTTTATGATTGTTCTCTTATATAATTATCTTCTGCTGTGATTGTTCTCTTTTATGATTATCTTCTTTTATGATTGTTCTCTTTCATGATTATCTTTTTTTACGATTATCTTCTGTTATGATTATACTCTTTTATCATTGTTCTCTTTTATGATTGTCGTCTTTTATGATTGTCCTCTTTTATGATTTTTCTCTTTTATGACTCTCCTCTTTCAGTTCATTCTTAGATCTCAATAGAGGAGCATAAGTAGCCTGGGTGATGAGAAACTACACACTGATCCAATGCAGGGGCAGATAGGAATAACTTTTGTAACGCATCTTTCGCATTTTCTGTTTCAGTTACATGAAAGTATTTATATGAAGGCAATAAATCAGTTAAAGTCAGAATTCCTTCTGTACGAATTTCATATAATGACGTACGAACGAAATAGAAAGGCGATCCACAGCTGTCAGCCAATACTCGATACAATCCAAATCTTGCGTTAATTGAGATAAACTGACATCATCGTAAGAAACGCATTAACATATGATAGGAAAATTCCTTCAATGAGGATTTGCAATCCAATAAATGTAAAGATATTGCAGAGTGCGAATTCATTGAGAAATGCGTATGGTGACTTCAACCTATACACAGAATGGGTAAATGCGTGCGTTGTATCGCCCCTAGCGAAATTGGTTGATACTCGGCACTTATTACGGAGGGTCGCGAGGCGTGTGTTCAGTAAAATTCACTGTGGCCCTTTAGCGAAGGTTACTATTAAGCGGGGAGCGTACTTAGTTTTAACTTTTGTTGTACCCTATAGACGCACTAAGAAACAACGTAACTTCTATAACTAACGGACAGACAGATGCGTCTATTTCTTTTCTGTTATGATTATTAATAGGCATCAGTCGATGTTCAATGTCGTTACCTCCAATTTATGACCGTTCGCAACTGGGTCCACATGCTTCGTATTTTACTTGGCTGCTTTTTAGATTCGTGCCCTGACCCATACGTAGTAACGCAAGATTATTCTACATTTGCACGTACTTAGGCCTGTACACCTGCATGTACACCTGCATGTATGATTGCTCCGTTTTGGTACATGCCTCTTAAGTTGCTTACTTAATTAACTGAAGCTATGGTTTGTGTGCTTTTTCTGTGAAGGGATCGTCTGGGTCTGTGACGTATTCGCTGTCTGCCTCTGGCTCTCAACCGAACACCATCTCCAATTGGTTCTTCGTCAACCCACTGACAGGTGGCATCATGGTCATTGGAAGACTCTCCGACGACCCAGCGATGACTGCCACCTACGTGGTACGAGTCAGCTGCAACAACGATTCCAATGTAACGATGACGATGAGATATGGTTGATGATGATGACGACGATCACTATTATTATATTATGTTCTTGTTGTTTAATGCTGCTGCTGTTGATGATGATGATGATGATGATGATGATGATGATGATGATGATGATGATGTGATGACGACGACGATAACGATGACGATGACGAATGACGATGATGATTTCAGTAATGGTTGTGTGACAATGATGATGATGATTTCAGTAATGGCTGTGCGACGATGATAAATGATGATGATGATGATGACGATGACGACGACGACGGCGATGGCGACGGCAACGACAGCGACGATGATGATTTCGTCGATTGTGATGATGTTATTACAATGTTATTCCTCTTCCAGCTGAACGTGACTGCTACGGATGGAGGCTTTCCTCCTCGTTCATCCTTCGTTCTCGTTTCCGTTCCTGTCAGACGTAACCCTCAAGGTCCTCCCATCTTCAGTTCGTCAATGTACAGTGTCTCTGTGAGGGAAGACGCCTCAATTGGCACCAGCATCGCACGAGTCAATGCCACAAGTGCCAAGGTAACTGATTAGTCAGTCTCGTTATTTCCTCATTTATTGTGCATATGATGATTGCATCTCTGCCTCGAAGGCCATCATCCGTTGATTAATCTATAATCTTTGATCAATGAAACTTTATATAGCACCTCCTCAAGAAATCTACTCAGAGGCGCTCTCTGCGCTAGCTCCATGATGTTAAATGTCATTTCAATGAGTGTTAAATCAGTTAGCAATGCAATGCAGATCAAGGAAAAGAGTCATCAAGTGTTGAACCAACCAACCGCTGACAGATGGCATGCATGTTAAAAGTCTCTGCAGGTTTCGTCGAAAGGTAGAGCGACAACAGTTGTCAACCATTAGTTTTGTTGCTATGATTATCACTAATGTCTGTAGTTCATATTAAACTATACTTTGTCGGCGTTATTCTATAGCATCCAGCAATACAACGCAGTCGCTTTTCTGCAGGGGAAGTAGTAGCAACAGTAGTAGTAGTAGTAGTAGTAATTGTGGTTGTAATAATGATAATAATGATAATATTAATAATAATTAAAATGTTATATATTTGATAACATATATGTTATTTCAGGGTACGCCGGCGAGGTATTCGTTGATGTACAGTGGTCCAGGATATGCTTATTTCAGCGTTAATAGCACCAGTGGTACAGTGTCGACCAGTGCCTTACTTTGGAACAGCTGCGACTCTAATTACAACGTAGGTGTAATTAATCGAGTAATTTACTGCTTTTTTCTATGTCATATTACGTAAAATAATTGTGTAGCACGGCGTTTTTTTCGGATCGGTATCATTCTTGGTCAATGATGCAACGATTTCAGAACATTCAAGTTCGACCTTGCTGAGTGGACTCCGTGTAAAAAAGTTGGACAAATTATGCAACTTGTCATCTGAAGTCCATATTTATTTACCCAGAAGTCTTACAATTCGATTATCAGTTGAACGTTCTTTTTTCTCTTTAGCTGACCGTAATGGCAGATGATGGTGACACGCCCCCTGTGACGTCAACAGCCACCGTCTCAGTGACCGTTCAACGTAACCTCAACTCACCGATGTTCTCTGATCTCTCCTACCCGATTGTGATCGGCGAATATGACCCAAACATCGTCATCTTCACCGCTGCTGCCACTGACGCTGACTCTGCGCAGGTGGGTCAGAGGCGGCGATCTTGCTTGACAGGTGGGGACACCCAATGAGAGGAGTAGGAAATGTGGAGGGGGACACATGTATAAATTGTCCCCCTCTGTCAAAGGTGGGGGACTTGTCCCCTCGGCCCCCCCTCCGGGATCGCCGCTCCTGAGGTGGGTCGACTTACAAGCAGGACTTATTAGCACTGACGTTATGATGAAAGTTACGATCGATTGAGGTATCGTCAGATGAAGATACTGAGTTCACAGTTTAAAAAGCAATTAAGGTACATCTGACCTCACTTGACCTTCATGCTGCTACGTTAGCTTACAATACCATCCCTCCTATTACTTACCATACCTCGCTATTTCATACCTTACCTTCTAATATCCGACCTCATTGTCTGACGATAACTTACCTCACTACACTATAGCTTACTACACTTTACAATACTTTACCTTACGTACATTACCTTAGCATAGCACACAATATTGTAGCTGCATTGAGCATACATTTACTTGTCTAACCATATGATACCTTTACTTACAATATCTTGTTTAGTATTAATATATTGCCATACCGCAGCACGACCACGAAATGCCATTCCATCCCTTTTCATATCAAATCGTATTTGCGTGATGGGCCATGCTTCTGCCTACCTATTCGAGCTCTGTATTCCCACCCTAAGTGTTCGTGGCTCGCGCTCTATGTGCTCGGCTGAACAAGGTCTGCTCTAATTTCGGCTTGATCTCATCTGCACAACGCAGAGCCGAGCCTTCTCAGTAGTAGGCTCTTGACTTGGAATGGCTCTCACTTAGCGCTGCGCTCACTTCATAGAGCCGCTCCTCGGGCGCTCCTCTACCAACTTGAAATATCTTATTGGCCGCACTAGGGTTGGGTCTTTAAGAGCGCCTCTTGAGGAGGCGCTATGCAAAGCAAATGTTCCTAATGAATGAATATTTGCTGAAATTGTGAACCTACAAACTCAAAGCAAAGATGTTGATTTGTTTCAGAGTCCAAGTGGTCAGATCTCCTATCGACTGATGCCGACTTCATCGGTCTTTACAATCGATTCAAACACAGGAAGCATAAGTCTTCTGAGGTCACTCTACCTCGACAGTATTCCAAAGGCACCAACATATAACGTAGGTCTTTTTCGTAGCAGGCCTACACATCCACATTGCATTAGCTAACAAGGGTCGTTATTGCAATAAAAACTTAGTATTCCTAATTATGTAATTTGTGATTTTGAGTCGTCATTATCGGTTGAATACGTATTTTCTGTTTAATGCTTTATTGTTATCACTAAGTTCTCGATTATTAATCATTCCATAATATAAATTATAATCACTTAGTCGTTTCGATATTGATACTCTATCCATTCAAGTTGTTGATTATTCAGTCATTTTTAATTGTAATCATTTAATCACTTGGATATAATTATTGAAAGGCATTGGACTTTCACATGGCATCTATTAAATCTGTTGCTGCAGCTGATAGTTGTTGCCAGTGACCATGGCAACCCACCTAAGTCAACCTCTGCATCAGTCGCTGTGACTGTACGTAGAAACAGTTTCAGTCCTTCGTTCGTTCAGTCTGTCTTCAAAGCCACAATCGATGCATCCATCGAAAACACTGTTCCGATTGTCACTGTCAGTGCAACGGATGGTGATGCCAGTCTTCAACCTATGGTAAGCAATATCAAATGCCCTACGATGCCACGTCAATGCTATTTTGATGTCATATCAAATGCTCTACGATAGTGCATGCTCCCGAATGTCAAGCGATGAAAAACTAATCTAATGCCCCAGTATTCAGCCTCTGAGAAAATGAATGAAATGCCTTGTAATCAGTGTTGTATGCAAGACCTCAAACTTCAAGACCAAGACGAGACCGATACAGTGAGACACCGAGACCGAGACAGTGAGGTACCGACACCGAGACAGTGAAGTACCGAGACCGAGACCGAGACACTAGGTTCAAGACAGTTCGAGACATTAAAAGACAAGTGATCCTATATAAAAGGCTGTAAAATACTAATGTATCAGTTTTGGGGAATAAGGTTCATTTCTAATTTCAACTTGAAACTTAATTATAATTGCTATTGTATCAATTCCCAAGAACAGTTTTTATATTTTATATATTATATCATAGTTTTATCTTTTTCGATATTTCTTCTTCGGCCTATCTTCTGAATAGTAAAGAAAGCACGTCTGAAATCTTACAGACGTTTTTAAACAAGCAAATTAGATACCAAATACCAAATGAAATTATAAATTTGCGCATATCCTTACTCACCCTGAGAAACTCGAGGTTGTTCCGATCGTTTCGGTTATGGTGGTTTTACATCAATGACAAACTAATAACCAATAGCTATTGTTTATAAATAGACCTAACTTCAAATTGCTTCAAACGCAAACTTCACAATTTCAGGTTCTCTCTCAGAAAATTTTAAACTTTAAGACAATTGAATTGATTTCAGTATCATGTGACTCGCGCGTTAACCAGAATTATCGTTTCTCTTAAATTCCTTGTTTCAGTTTCTAGCGCAAAATTTTAAGACAGTTAACGCGTAACTTATTGAGACTGCTTGTTCGAGACAGAACAAGACTTTCACTTCAAGACAGGTTCTAAAATTTCGAGACACTACCTCGAGACCGAGACCGAGACTGAGACAACAGGCTTCCGAGACACTAAAAAACTGCCTCGAGATGTCTCGAGACCGAGACACTGTCTCGAGACCATACAACTCTGCTTGTAATATAGACCAACATGTACATGTATAGCGTCTGACATATCAAACTGACTTCATGCAGCAAACGTGAAGTCAGGTCAATTGGATGCGATGTACGTGTGTGTGTGTGTGTGCTGTGTAGGGCCTATGTCTGCTGTACAGTATATATGCATGAAAGTCTATATCTTAGTATTTATATAGTGCCTTTTAGGATGCTAATTAAGCAGCAAGGGATAAGATAGGTATTATGGTATACATAGTATTTGAATGTCTTAATTATTGCTTCATAAGCTGTAACTCTGTGATGGCAGAACACACTCGCAGCACGCAGCATTTCATAATATTATGTTATTGCATGATATAGGCCTACTGTTGGTATGGTTTACGATTTTGTGATTTGATATAATAGTTTATGTCATGGTATGCTATTTTGTGGTATGATAAGGCGTCTGATGATTTGGTTTGGTTTGATAGCTATGATACCGTATAATATTTAATTTATGTGGTTTGCAATTTGTTCTATTTAAGACTCCAAGTTCGCAGATTATCTATGACTTGGATCCTTCAAATGCGGACGCAAATACTTATTTCGTCATCACTGAAAACAGTGGCGACATCTATCTGATACGTCCTATGCCATACGGATCGGGAACCAATTACTCGATCAACGTAACTATAATTACGATGGAATCAAAACAAATCTCAATATAAAACATTGTCTAAAATGTGCCGGTACCATTATAATGTCTAGAACTTCGAACATAATTATAAACAAAATAAAAACATACTTAAACGTTCATTATATCCTTGTAGTAGTTCACTGCGACGGTAAAAGTGTTAAGATCACCCTGTAGGCCTATCTATTCATTATTACATTTTGCCTGTGTGTTTCACTTGTAACACGATATTGGCTCAAATCATAGTTTATAAAGAAACGAATTAACCGCCGTCTGGATCAGTCATCTTTTGGATGCTCTTAAGATTTGTAGCATAATATAAATGTTGACGTAAATTGCAAGTTGATTGTTATTAATTCAGTTCACGGTGATTGCATCTGACCGCGGACTTCCGCCCAGAGCCGGAAATGCTGTCATATCACTAACCATCATACCATCCAACACAAAACCACCCACTTCCGATGTTCTGTCGTTTATGCAGCCACAGTACTAGTTAGTATACTATTCTAAGTAGTGAATGGGTACTTTTGTAAATACTAACTATAATGCTTCCAAATGTATTTGCTAGTCAGTATATCTTAAGTATTGACTTGAATGAATTCATAAATTTTTAATTATAATGTCAGCTATTCCCATTGTTTCATATGAAGCGACTGTAATAACTTGTGATCATCCGTTCATGCATCGATTGTTATCGTACTGCGTTCTTGTCCGTTTGAAGTACTTAAGAACATGTTACTGTTATTATTATTATTAATATTATTGTTATGATTGTCATTATTTTTATTGTTATTTTGCTATTATTTTTTATTATTTTTAGTAGTAGTAGCAGTAGTAGTAGTAGTAGTAGGAGGAGGAAATGGGAAGTAATTTAAGCAGTATTATTATTATTATTATTGTTTTTAGTTGGCATACATATTTCCGACGATCAATCAATCAGTCAATCAATCAATCAATGAAACTTAATATAGCGCCTCTTCCAGAAATCTACTCAGAGGCGCTCCCGGTCCAACCTCGGTCAAATGAGACAGACTTGAGAGTGGTAGAAAAATGGAGCAGAGAGTTCCTAGGCAGGAGCCGAAGATCCAATGGGAGGCTATTCCAGGTAGTCGGGCACACAACCGAAAAGGCATGATATAGCATCGTAGAGGTCCAAGAGAAAGGGAATACTCTGCGATGATGCAAAAGCAAGTATGCTTCACTGACTGAATATTATTATTATTATTATTATTATTATTATTATTATTAATAACATCAACTGGTCTCGCCTTTCTGTCTGAGACTGGACGCCTTATTATTATTAATAATAATAATATAATAATAAGAATAAGAATAATAATAAGAATAGGAATAATAATAAGAATAATAATAAGAAGAAGAAGAAGAAGAAGAAGAATAGTAGTAACAACAACAGAGCCGGTATTCCAGCGGTCAAGGAACCGTCAGGTCTTTCTAAATTAGGTGGAAAGAGACCGGACGGGCAGACCCTTATACCGTGGAGTGGGGGGCGGGCCTTACTTTGGGACGCGACGGTGGTGGACACAGTGGCCGCTTCTTATATCCCCGAGACAGCTGCCACAGCCGGAGGAGCGGAGGAGATAGCAGCCACAAGGAAACACAAAATATTCTGAGCTGGAGCAGAAATACGCTTTTGTTCCAATCGCTATAGAAACCTTCGGTCCCCTCAATAGTGAGGGTCTCGCCTTTCTGTCTGAGACTGGACGCCGACTTTCGACAACTACCGGTGACACTCGAGAGACAAACTTCCTTTTCCAGAACTTGTCGGCATTGATCCAACGTTTCAATGCTGTGGCTTTTCAGGGCACTATGTCAAGATTACAATCCACTGACAAGCGGTGACCCAAATGGCCTGATGACAGATCCGCTGGCAATGTCAATGACAAATAATACTATATGTGACATAATAATAATAATAATAATAATAATAATAATAATAATAATGATATCTTTTGAAGTCAATGTTAGCATACTTTGTTGAGTACTAATTGGTACACTTATATATATATATATTTATACATATATATATATATAAAGATATCAAAAGATATCATTATTATATATTATATATATATATGTATATGCCATTATGCAATGTGCATGTTTGTAATAATGTCATACTATTTATATAGAGCTCTTAAGTTCCTTGCAAAATGTTGTATGTGTGATTACCTAATTATGTATACATGTGACTTAACACATGACAGTCTGTAAGTTGACTCGTATCCGTTGCAGTTTGGAGATACCGGAAGATATCATGATTGGTGCCAAAGTTGGTGACCTTAGCGTTGACCTTGGCACAACATCCATTGGACAGAAGGTGGAATGTGTTCTGCAACCGGGTCTGTCGTACATGCCGTTCAACGTGACCTTTGTTGGTCAAGCGTGTCGATTGTTCCTGAACAATTCAGTGGACATTGATGTTATTGACATATACCACATTACGGTCATCGTCAGAGTCACGAATAGCACTCTGGGAAGTAAGTTGGCCTAAGATTTTTGGCTGAGGTTGAGAAATGAGTTGGCATAGTAACTGTGATGCACGTGTAGGGTTGCTACAGCTACGAAGAAAGTTGACTTCAACTGAGGGCGAAGTTGGACTTGCCTGTGAAGTTGATTGACTTAGGCTGGCACAATAGCTCTTTTTATCTGCGAAGTTAACGGATGTAGCTGTGAAGTAGGGTGACTCTTCTAGAGATAGCTTAGATTAAGCTAGGTAGACAATATTGTCAGCAAGGTAGTGGATTGGCTTTAGTATAATAGGCCGCTCAAACTAACTTGACATAGTTTTATTTTACTTAAGTACTTGGTCTAGATAACTCATTTCATACTGTTGTGCGCACTATTCGTAATAGATTTGCACAATGGTGTGTAATCTTTTTCATATGATGCGCAGGTTCTTTTGGGACTGCTAACACAGCACAAGTGGCCATCGTTCTTCGCCCCGTGAGCAAGCCACCCAATTTCCTCTACCCGGATTATCCGCCTGGACTAACGATCGACTACAATGCCTTCTACGGAGCGATCAGCTCATCGGCGCCCTCAGCCACGGACTTTATGCAAATCAGGGTTAATGTCCGTTTATGCTAATCAGAAGTCACTCACCACATCTTATGAAAATCTCAGATCTCTCTGAACTTACTTGCAAATCAGAAATGCTCGGCTTTGCATAAAATCCGAGCATCATCTTTCTGATTGTTGCAATCTATGCAATATTATGATATAATTCCTCTGATGATGAAGAAGAAGATTATAAAGAAGATGAAGACATGACGGAAACGAAGAATTGATGATGCTGAAGAAAATGATGTGAAATGTGAAAGAGAAGATGGTGAAGATGATCATGATGAAGATCATGCTGTGACAAGATGATGGTAACAACAACAGCATTTGTTAAGTAACAAAACCAATGATAATGACACCGATTATTACAGTGTTTATTAGACCGAGATTGCGTTGTGATGGATGTAAACCTGGCATCACGAGTTAATAATCGAGCTAAGCAATGTTGCGATGATTTCAGGCGGTCAGCACTAAACCTGGAGAGATTGTTACCTACACTACGCAATCCAGTCAATATTTCTTCGTTCGTGAAGATGATGGAACGACATATGTTACGATGCCGCTGAGCTATAGAGTCCAACCATACGTATTCAATGCCTCAGCGACCATCATGGACAAGACAGCTTTTACACCGGTTTACGTAAGTTTTCTGAAGCGTTATAGGATGCAAAGCAATTCAGTGAGTGACTGGTCTACCGACTGATCTATAAGTTAATTGTCAGTCTATGAAAACTGTATATATATAGGCCTTTGTATGTCATGGGTGTATATAACTATAAGTGTATAATGCAACATCGGGCTTTCTAGGTCGTGGTACCTATTATCTGTAACGGGATTCCTCTAAAACTTCATCTTCTACCTGCAGTAGGAATTCTACACCTGAATTTATACATGTAGCTTATATCTGAATGTCTAAATCTGTCTTTTTCGGCCGTGGGTAGCCGGGAGCGCCTTTCAGTAGATATCTGATGGGGTAACATATTAAGTCTTCTTTGATTGATTGACCTTTGTCCAGAAGAAACAACAGTCTGTGAAACGATCTTTCTATGCCTGTCGTCACACTGGCACAGCAAACACCGCCATGCACCTCTAATCCAAGCAGCGTTGACTGCCAAGGCATTGCATTGAATACGAAGCACGCCCAACCTTTGATCTGATGACCACCAGCCTCACCTTCCAAATATAGTTCAGAATGCTTTCTTAACTAACAGAGGGGTGGGTTTGCTGTCGCTTGTGCTTACAAAGTGAACTCGCCGCATATGTAACAGACAGCATATCTGCAATGGACAACGCATTTACCTGACATATCCGACATCAGTTAACTACGAACTTATAAAATTATTATTTCAATAAGTTAGACGTACACAGAATCTACTATTGATTCTGGCAATTTCTCCAAACCCTTGCATAATGCAAACATTTGAAATTCTATAAGAATTGTCTAATTTAGTTAACGAAGCATGGTCCTAATCATGTTGACCACAGGAATCAATCTGATGATAAACTGATTGATTGATATATCACGCTCTTCCTGTGTGCAGAGTTTGAAGCTCTGCGGTTTTATTAGATTAAATAAAGGAATAAAAAAGAAATCAAGAAATGTAGTTGATGGCTTTAGTTAGGTTATAAGGCTAAGTGATATTTTTTCTTTGTTTTTCATGTTGCGAATCTAGGTCTTTACGATCATTGATCAGCATCGGATCGACTTGACCCTAAATGCCGGGTCAATTCAGGAGGCCTTTAACCTTCTGCCAATGATAATTGGGTAAGGTCTCTCAGAAGTTTGCTCCATGTAATATATAATTTTGTAAAGTAATATATAATTTTGTAAATTTAATCATATATTTATTATTCTTGTTTCATATATAGTACCAATGAGTAAAGCTTAGGACTTGCTTGAGCTATCGAAATTGGAGAATAATGGTAATAATCTGCGTAATTATTATTGTAATAAGTAAGATTACAATTATAATTGCATTAGGCCTATATATTATCGCATTATGTGTAATTGTATGGATCTAATTTATAAACATGAACTTATGTTAATAATAATAATAATAATAATAATATTATAATAATAATATTAGCAACACTGAAGTTCGTAGCAATAAAGAGTGTGTATCTGTTATGTACAGAGAGACTCAAAACTGGACGCGAACTGTTATTATTGTGGAGAGGATTCAGTTTATGCCTTCAACTGCAGGAACAAAGAGACAAGCCTCTGCTTCGAAGTAGGTTGACCAGAAACCTTAAGATGTTTTACATCAGGCGCTGTATAAATATTAATCAGGTGCAATTGCAATCAGTGTGGAACATTTCTTTCACTCACATGGCTTACATCTCTTCGTCTAAATTTACTTTTTGTCACCTAATTTATAAACAGGAACTTATGTTAATTTTTCATATCTTTACATTATCTTATCTTAACTATACAGGTCATCACTTAATTCTTCCTTTCCATTTCTATCATTACCATATGTACCCTACCTTACATTATCTTACCTTGTATTTTATTACTTTACCTTGCACTACTTTTCCTTATCTCACCTTCAAGTATAATTATCTTAGCTTCCCGCAATGTTTACCCTTCTAACTTTAGCCTGCCTACAATACCTTGGCATGACTCACCTTCAGGAACGTCATTTCAGCTTTTTTCAGAGGGGGCAAACAAGAATTTTTTGGCGACGGGGGGGAGGGGTTAAAAATTTATTTGTCAAGGAAGAATTTTTTGGCGACGGAAGGGGTAAAAAAAGTTATTTGTCAAGCAAGAATTTTTGTAGCGACCGGGTTCTTTTTCTTGTTTCAAATTTGTTTTGGTTCGATTTTTGCGTTTTCAGAGGTAACAAAAGATTTTATTTGTTAAATCGTGTATCGCCAAAAATGCTGATACAGTTTCAAAAAAGTGAAATTATTCAATTATAGGCACCTGTGATATGATAATGTTAATATATGAAATTCAATTAAATTTATTATTAATATGGCTATTAAATTATGACCTGGTATGGAAATTTGCATGCACCATAATCTAAATCATGAAATTCAGAGGGGCAAATGCCCCCTCCCCCTATGATGTCCCTGCTCACCTTACCTTTCTTATCTCACAGTTTCTCACTTTACCCTTCTGCCTGTGATCTAAATCTGTGTTGAATTTCAGGACTGTTGTAACATTTGTTGCCATCAACACAACGACCTTAACACTGATGAACAACTCACTGGTCAACGACTCAACTTTAAGGTACTTTGACTTATTTTCTAGTAATGCGCACGGTAGTATTTTGAAAATAGATTTCAATTTTGAAAATAAAGGACAGTATTTTATATATTGTATTTTCATAATACCTTTGAAAGTATTTTAGAAAATACTTTTCAAAGTAGTTTATAAAAGTATTTTGGAGAATTAAAAATACTTTTTAATTATACTTTGCACAAACTTATCTAAAGAAGTTCTAAATAATAAAGTTTAGAAATTAACTTATTCCAAAATTAGTATTTTAAAGCTACAGGGCGTAAGGCCTTCATTGGAACATGACATTTTAAAAATAAATGATCTTTGGTCACACCAACTACTTGTGAATTTATTTTTACCAGTATTTCATTTCTATGCTGATGGTAATAGGGTTCTGTGCGTGGCCCTATTTTTATATTAGGGGCTATGCGCCACACGACTAGGAACATTGCTTGATAATGTTTCGTTGGAATTTCGTATCTACGCTATTGAGTAGATGATAATGAACGTAACGAACCAGAACGAATTATTGCTTGCGTGTCAGTTGTCTCACACATCTGATTCAGAAAGGTTTACAGATGATACACGTACGTTCGTACTAAAATAATAATGATTGAAGTTAGTAAACCGATGATTGTTTTAGTCCTTTTGCTGGAGTTGAGAGAAATCTTAGTCAGTACGGGGTAGTGTTCAGACCAACATCGATGCAGGATGTGAGGATGAACTACTCCTTCGGTGCCTACAGAGAGGGTCCATGGATCGCCCTTCTCTGTTTCGGTGCCATCATCGTCTTCTTCTCGTTTGTTGGCATGGTGATCATGTGCGTCACCTGGTACAGGTGAGTGTTCCCAGATTGTTTTTGCTCGTGGTTATTACCGGGTATTGTTAAAAGATGCTTCATTTGTTGCCATGGTGTCTCTCGCTCTCGCCTACTCTTCTGCTGCCACCTTTGTTCATCCATTTATCGTTAATCGATTAGACTACTATTCCTTACTCTACTGTGGAATTCAACAGGTCCGATAAAGGCATGAACCACAATTTTTACTGTATAAACTTCCCGTTGAGATAAACTCTTGGCTATTCGTCGTAGGTACAAGGACCGACTGTCCGCCTACAAGACGGAACTGGGAACAAGCGCCCTTCAGTATCCGAACGACATTTACGGAAATCCTGGCGAATACATTAAGGAATATGAGACGCAGGTACAACCGCTGCTATACCTTAAACTACGAATGATTATTATTATGTCATTTTGTTTGTCATACTATCTGCTATTTGCACTGAGATATTTGAAGAGGCGCTATGCAATTGCTCAAGTGAAATTACATTAGCATTACCTTCCTGAAGAATACAAGTCTGTAAATAATGCCTAATTCTGCCTATTTAATTTTCTATCACAGCTAAACTAGCATTGATTCGTTTTAGTACTACATGTGCTTATGGTACAATAAATGTTTTAGATTTATTAATCTATTGCTATTTCAAGTACTATGCTATAAAGTCCCGAAACACAAAACAGCAAATTTTGTGTTTATATGCCGTTAAATCCAATCAATGAGTCCATAAGTGTAAGAAGGTTTTCAAAAGTGGGGGGGGGGCCTAATTTAATAAATATTGCGCGAAGAATAATTTTATTTGGCCCCCCCCCCACTTTTTGAATTTACACTTCAGAAATTTGAAAAATGGACGCACAAATAATCTTAGCAAAAGTCATCTTAAAAAGCCATTGGAGAAACATAAAAAAGAACCGATTTGGGGGCACATAGGGGGCACTGAGCACTAAAACTGGGGGGCTTTGCCCCCAGTTTTGAAACGGGGGGAGGGGCGGTGCCTCCTCTGGCTCTCCCCCCGCTTGTTATACCTCTGAATGAGTCAATCAATTAATAAATCGATCATTCACTTGTATATAAACAAATATGCTTGGACCCATTATGATTATAGGCCCAGCTGTCAGTGAACTTGTGGATAAATTTCCTTTTAGAGCCTGGCAATGTATGTTCCAACCGACGAACCGATTATAGGGAGTACCAAGGCTAACCAGGCTTTCGGTCAAGCAGAGGACTTCCCACGAAAAAAATCTTCCCGGTCCAAGGGCCAGGCCCCGTCCAAGGGCCAGGCACCATCCAAGGGCCAGACGCCGTCAAAGGGATCAGCGCCGTACAAGGGCCCGGCACCAATCGCTGGCAGCTTCGTGGCTTCTGCCTATGGAGGAGGTCAAGGGGCCGCTGGAGGAGCCGTTGCGAGAGCCAACGCTGGATATATCGAGGATCCAATCGCTTTGGGAATTAATCCGGTCTACCAGAGGTATAGCAGTGTTATATTATAGTGAATGACTTAAACCTATTCTATTTCAATTTCAGTTTCGCTGATGTTCGGTATTTTGTGCTGCTATAATCGTTGTGTATTTGTAGAAACTCCACTGAAGTTGTCTATTGCTATACTACAACTGCTACTGCTACTGCTGCTATCAATCAATGCAATTTATATAGCGCCTCTTCGAGATAACTATCCAGAGGCGCTCCCGATCCAGGTCCGGTCAAAGAGAAAATTTCTTGAGAAGGTTATAGAAAGAACCAGAGAGGTCGAGCTTGAGTGAGCGCAGGTCAGATGGGAGGCTGTTCCAAACACTGGGACCCACAATTGCGAAAACTCTATGCTTTCTTGTGGCAGTATGAGCATGTGGAACCATCAGGTTAATCTCTGGAGACCGAGCGAAGCAGAAATTAAAGTGAATAGATGCCAAAGAGAGGCAGGCGCAATGCCCAAAATGCAGTGTCAGTCATTTGCAGTCATGGTTGCGTGCGTGCTACTACTACTACTGCTGCTGCTGCTACTGCTGCTGCTGCTGCTGATGATGATGATGATGACAACGACGCTGATGGTGCTGCATGCTGTTGCTCTGAAGCAGTAGTGGTAGTAATAACAGCAAGAGCATTAGTAGCAACAGCAGCAGTAGAAATTGTGCTAGAATAAATAGCACGAACAGTATTTAGCTGATCGTCATCAGTATAAATCAACCTCGAGATTGTCATTGGTTACAGCGTTTCTGCTCGTTCCAAGACTAATGGAGGAGGAGGAGGAGGAGGAGGTGCTGTGGTCGCTCGTCGAACTGTAGGCCTACCGGACAAAACGGGAAACCCTTACATCCACGGCTTTAATACGACAGAGAATGCCACCATTCTCTGAAAATATTTCGAAAAAAATGAAATAACATTTCTGGACAGTGGGGAAATTCAAGGAGCATTGTTTCAGCAATCAACATTTTTTTCAAATAGGTGCCTTATCTGCAGTCATGCTTGCATGCACTGAGGACTTGTTCCACTTGTTCGGTGCCTTATCAGTCACGATGAAGAAATTGCGGACTGTGTTTTGTGTATGATGATACTGCGATGTACTTTTATTATGTATACTGTCTTTGTAATGAAATCCTTGTGTTGTTTAGGCATTTCAAAGAATTGTTTTTATTTTTTAATTTAGTTTCATCATTTTAATTTAATGTTCAACTGAATGCATTAGTGTAAAGGCCATGTTAGAACGCTTATATATTTTTAGAATTTATGATATCGTTGACGAAGTTATTGTGCGAATTGCAAAATTTATAAGAAAAAGTGCTAAAAGCAGATGATTATTGATCAAGGTGTATGATTAAGCAATTACTTTACGTTAGAAAAGTAATCTAACAAATAGAAATAATCTACATTATGTTTTTGTTTGCTGTCACAACTATGTGCTAAAATTCTACTAGCATTCTATGGTGATGTTCTGTCACGTAATTGTTACTAGCATTTTCCTTATAGTAAATACTCATGCCTTTTTAATGCGTAAAACAATTTTGCTCAAGAATTTTGTCCTGTGCGGAAGTTTTCAGAATATAATAAACTCGTGCCACATTTGTCATAGCCTGTTTTATCGACTTTTACGTTAAAATGTTTCGCTGCCAACTGTCGTGTCCTTATAATGTTATTAGTTAATATTGGCAGCATAATGTCATTTTTAAGATATTTGAGTTGCAGCTTAAGTGCATAGCCTAGTTTTATCTTACGCGTTGGAGAAATTTAATTATAAAATAAAATGGTTTTAAATAATGTGTTTATGCATAAGCATTTATGGAAAATGTCATTATTTATAATTACAAGTTTCACAGAAATTTATAACTTCGACATTTTAAAAATGTCAAAACTTTTATAAACGTCTGCTTGAACATTTTTCATCATCATTTAGAAGTTTATACATCGTTTGGTTATTTCGTAAATGTTTTGGTCGAGTTTCGTGTCATGCCAAAATTTGCAAAATTTCAAAAAAATTTGCAATGATCATAAAAATTCTCTTAATTCAATTTGTTGGTGGATGACGTTTCACAATATATTCCCCTTCCACAATTGGCGATATTGGTTTGATGTTTTAGGCTTAATCTATTGTCACAAAATGTTAAATATTTTGCATGTATTACGTTCAACAGTTATGTGACACTCAAAAGTTGTGATATTATTAGAACTCGACACTTTATACTAATTGTGCTTCGATATCTTTATGAATTTGAATGTAATAAAAATTGATTTTAAGAAACGGTATATTATGTTTAAATATATTGTAATCACAAACTTCAAATTGCTAAACGCTACTCTAGAGCTAGACATAGGGCACCAGCTTATTCGCAAGCGCTGCGTCGTATCAGAGGAGTTATCCAAAATCGATGTCCACTGCATATCTTTATCAGGTTTCTAGAGAGAGACAGAAAGAGAGACCAGAGAGAGGGAGGAGGACGAAAATTTTGGACGGCAGATTATTTGATGGATTAGGATAGGAAGTCTTGAATCGTTATCGTAATCTCCAAATTTCTAAAGCGCCACTCGAAAGGGAACCAAGTTACTGACGAGCGCTGCGTAGAATCAGAGGGGTTGTCCACATGGTTGTCCGATGGAGATCAGAGTCCAATTTTCAGAGCAGGAAGGGTAACTTTCAAGGCGGGTGTCGTTTTTGTCGATAATTAGAAGGTATACGAATAAATGAAATCTGGGTAAGAGTTCTTGAAAAGGCGAAACTTAAGTTTTGGATGCTAATCCCGTTATTATCCCGAGAGTTGATTGACAGAGAAGCCTGAGACCGGTGATGCTGGATGATGGGTAAGGGTGGTGGAGAGACCGAAAAGCGGGTTTTACTGGGTTTCGAAGAGCTCGCGACAATAATTGGAATAGGAGTATTGTAAAGAGTTGTAAGAAATGTGTTGTAGGTTAGTGGATGTAACTTTGAAGTGGATTCGCTATGGAATTTTAGGCAAATTGAATGAAAACCCATGAAATAAATTGACAACTGATAAATAGTCATACTAACCGTACGTAACTAACGCTCGCTTTCTTAGCATCTGCTTCTCAATTGCATTTGACTATGATACTAGATAATTCAAATTGTACAATGGTTTTTGGCGTGGTATCCCATTCATATCAATGAAAGAATATTTATTCAATTAAAATCAAATCAAAAGAGATTTATTGAACCATCAATAATAACATTTGAACAAAGGAAACGGATCATTCAATTATTTTCTAAGTCTGGCATATTAAATCAAATAACTGAGTAATTAAGACAGATGTTCAATAGGAGTTCCCAAGGGGATTATTCCCCGCTATGTAGGGACCCCTTAAGTCGACAAATATATGAAAATAATATTAGCGAATGGTAGCATAAGATATATACATAGACTGCATCATAATTATCTATCAGCAAAACCGGTTGACAGAATATTCCTGATGCAACGACTCAAATAACTAACAGTATATATGGAACAATGTAACAAAGTAACATAACATAACCTTAAATTAATTCTTAACTAAAAATATTAACAATGAACAGTAGGCCTAGCTAGCACCAGGCGGCAACATTGTAGGCTACAAACTGAGGAATTACAGAATCATGTCAGAGGAAGCAGATGTTATATCAAATTTACTATTAATCCAATGTGTTAAACAATTCTCCATGTTAATGAGACTAGCAGATAGCGTTTAGGATAGAATATTTGAGATCGCTTTTAATCGACTATAATTAGGTGCATTTCTGATTCCTAAAGGTATTGCGTTCCAAACGAGTGGTCCAGTGGCTTTATTGGAAAATCTTCGTGCATTAGTTCTAGTTGCTCGGACACGGTATCCAGAGGATCCTCTGGTATCATGGGAATGGACATCAGTAATTATTAGTAATTATATATAATTAAATAATTAGTAATTATTACAAGACTACAAAATATAAGACTAGATAGACTCATTCTCCTGGGTATTTATTGAATCAAAGGTCCAAAGCCACAGCCATTTTACCGATCTTCACATACAACATTTTACTCCGATAGAATAAAGAAATTAGTTAATAGCCTTCTACTCCATACTGTTACATGGTGTCGAAGTCGCTTGATATAAACCCATTGTTATGAGTTGTTTACGAACCGTTCGTCACCCGAATGCTTCTTATTAGCTTTCTTGGTGCTGTTCAATTTCCTACTCTTCTCCTAACTCAGTTCGACTTGACGTTGACACTTCGCCTCGAACTGTCCTTAGCTGCCCACTGCACTCCTACTCTGTCTTCCCTCTCTTCACCCGATGTCCTTTTCAACCGTCTCCACATTCTCCTCTGACCCTTTGCCATCCTCTCCAGATTGACTGTCCCGTCCCTGTTACGACCAGAGTGAAGCGATTTGCTGCTGCCACGTAGCGAATAATTTAGCGACTGTCTTCGCAACGACCGCTGGACTGACGCACGGACAGTGCTGCCCCCTATGACGTCATTCGGTGCCAGTCGACGCATGCACGACTCGCGTACGTCGAGGACGGATAGGCGGACGGTGCTGTCACCTGGCGAGTCGCTGGCCGGCCGAGTGAAGCCGAATGCAAAGGATGCTCCGTTATACGAGTTCTGTTGATAACGACGACGAAGGCGGGCCACGTGACAGCTGAGTAGACAGCGAAGGTCCTCCTGTTACAACAATAGCATCATCATCATCATCATCATCAACAACATTGTCATCGTCGTCGTCGTCGTCATCGTCATCGTATCGTATTGTATTGTATCGTATCGTATCGAATCGTATCGCATTTACATATTTCGATAGCGTCTCTCTCAGTATGATCTAATCAGGAGCGCTCTCAATGCGATGAGCCCTGTGGGAAAAGAAAAGTCTTAATAATGAGGTAAGAAGCAGAAGCACCCCAAGTAAAAATCAGAGAGCGAGTCAGAGAGGGAACATCATTAAGCAACGGACCGACAGACGCAGAAACACGATGTCGGGCGAGACCCGTCCGATTCGAATTACCAAGAGATCATGTTGATTTAAGGAACGAAGAGGACGACGAGAGGCAGCCGAAATGGAACGGTGGATAAGGTCACTATGAAAGCGTGGAGCCTGATCCAAAACACTCTGAATGCAAGGATAAGAACTTTAAATCGAATGCGGGCTATGAGCGGAAGCCAGTGTAAGTGCCCAGTCAATGAAGGTAGAGACGTGTGAGTAGCGGGGAAGGCCAGCTGCATTTAGCATTGCTTGACAGGCGATATTTCGGAAGACCAATAAGAAGCGAGTTACAGTAATCAATGGTGAGCAGACAAAAGCATGAACCTTGGAGGTGAAAGTGAATGAGGGATCAGATCGTCTGACAGTTCGAAGTCGTCGCAGGTGGTGGAAATTTGACCGAGAGAGATTAGAAATGTTTTCAGATAAAGAGCGTTGTCAGTGGTAGCACCTAGGCCAAGAACGCTGGCAGAGAAAGTCAACAACGGGAACTGCTCATAAAGTAGGTCATGGTCAAGGTTTAATAAAGTATTCGCAACTATAAAAGTACTTGAAACTATAATAGTAGAATGAAGAAAATGGAAAAAGTATAATTGTTACAGTCTTGTGCATTCCTCAAGATGAAAGGCTCTGGCAGGATCATTACAATTATGGAAAATGGTTTAATAACATCAACACGAAGCAATACAAACTGTGCGCCTCTCCATTCTCCCACGGTAAAGCAAAATACTCCTTCATGGAATAAACAACAACCAATCCACACACTCTTCATGGAATAAATAATATCCATTCTACACAATCTGCATGTTCGTCTTTTCAGCGACTCTCTCTACTCTCTGTGGCTTGTGCGTTTGGGCGGTTTAATTGATTCCTGTCTGTGCGTTATACAATCATCAGAATGGCTGCCTCACTTTCAAATTCCCTAAATCCACACAGAATGTAACGCAAACAATTCAAAAATTCAATCATAATTAGTGTTGTTGAATTGTGGTAATAATTACTGTTGGCTGTGTGAAACTTATCCAATTGAGTAGATATTTTTAATAAAGTTACGCATTGTGATGTTTGATATGATGATGTGACGTAACATTTCGACGACCCCACTCCCCTCGTCACAGATCGTCAGAAATGTGTGACCCATTCCTTCTCAGCGCGTGACGTCTTTTATGGACGGCGTTTGAGCGCTTGGCCGATTGATTAAATCGCCTGGACTACTCCGTCATCATCATCATCATCATCGTCGTCGTCGTCATCGTCATCGTTATCATCATCATTATCATCATCACCATCATCATTAGTCGTTGCAATCTTATCAAAGGAATATATTACTGAAACTCCCTTCTCAGCATCTCTAAAACGCTTTTAGCCGCTTTTTAAATAAACATTAGATCTTAATCACTGTCGTCGTCGTCGTCTTCTTCTTCTTCAAGGCCATCGTTGATTAGGTTAGAATTCATTGACCGTCCTTCTTGCGTCAGTCGCACCATACAGAATGTGTCTGAGGACTTAGTCGTCCTTAGAAGGCGTCATTGATAGGCAAAACATATAAAGACAAATCAAGAAAAAAGCGCCGCATTTTTTCGGGAGTGTGATTATTTAGGACGACGCGAACGACTCTATCCCTCCCTTTCTTAGCCTCTATTCTTCGCTCCCTTTGCCTCTATCTCCACCCTCTCTCTCTCTGCCTCCACCTTTCTCTTCCTTTGCCTAAAGCCCGTTCCTCCATTTCCTCTTAGCCTCACTCTCTCTCACTCTCTCTCTCTCTCTCTCTCTCTCTCTCTCTCTCTCTCTCTCTCTCTCTCTCTCTCTCTCTCTCTCTCTCTCTCTCTCTCTCTTCCTGCATCCTTTTGTCTTTAACCCACCCTTCCGTTCCATTTACCCTGTTCCTCCATTTTCCTCCCTCCCGTTCAAGTTAGTCATCCATATAACCTTGGCTTCTCTCGGAGCGGTCAAAAAATGGAACTCTCGCGATCAGATCGACCTACGCGGACACAATATCAGGGTGAATATGCTCACCAGGTGCGTTCAAACTTCTGTCCTAGGCGAAGCTGTGTTGCTAGGCTATAAAATATATAGAGCGAAAAATATTTCTGTGTCGGGTAACAACAAATACTCGAGGACGGAACGATCTGACGACATGAAAATTTACAAAACGTTCCTTTATTATAGGAACGTTTTGTAATAGGAACGTTGTAAATTTATATTAAAAATGTCAGGGTCAACGTGACTATTTGCAGCACGCAATTTATTTAAATTCCAATGATATTATTTGGACCCTTTCAGATTCGAATTGCACACCTCTCCTAAATTCGATATCATTAACGGTGGCCATTTCCATTCACGTAACTTGAAATCGGGGCTAATATGTAAATCAGACGCGATAGTTATATGGCTACGGCGTCACTTGGAGCAAAAGAACACTCGCGATCGAATAGAGCTAGAGGATGCAATTTCAGGAGCAAAGTAGCGAGGATGCTGAGTTAAAAATTCAATCAACTATATATAATTTATATATAGTTTGCTGGTGCTCACAAATGTTATTTTTAGTTATTTGTTGGGACAGCCAGTGATTATGTTCCTTTTAATACACTAAGCCATGGTGTGCAATATATTATAAAGATATTCCATCATTTATGTGTGCCACATGAGATGTCACGTTTTTCCATATCTTAGACAATGGACATGGACTGTAAGCACAAAATATTTTCATAACATCAGTATTCTTTACTTTTGCGTAAGAGAAAGCACAAATTTTCAATAGTTATGACTTAAAGTAGAACAAGTATAAAGTACTTCTGAGCATTATTTACCTCTGTGAGTTTTATAACCAAACTAAAATATTTATTGGTCAATTTCTGTAAACGTTGAATTCTTTAGCTCAAGTTACTTTTTACAATGCGCCGACACTAATTGTTAGAGCAAAGCCTGCTTTTGAGCTTCATCCTTGGTCAGTATTTGATTGTATTCTTGGATTAGTGCCACTCTCCTTTCTCACCTATCATTCACCCCAATAAGCGTCTCAGCATTCTGCTGACACTCGAAATAGACGCTGTTCCGTTTCCATAAAGTTACCTCCTCATCTTCTGCTGGTTTCATTATTACTTCTCATTGTTTGATTTATATAATTAATAACCGTATTTGTTTCTGTTCTCACACTTAAGTGGTGATTGAAAATAAAAATGGCTTGACTTGACTTGACTAAAGTTAAATATTTTTTTAGCCAATCAGTTTTGTGAAAAACCTCATCGTGTTTACTGTCACAAAATCATGAAGAGTACACAAAGCGGCGTCTGCATTATTTTTTGCACCCTTGCACTTTGGATGGTATGCCAGCACTAACTTCGAATCTCAATGTCTGCATCCATCTAACCATCATCAAAAATTTAAAAAAACGAATAATTTATTGCAGAGGTGCCAAGTTAGATGGGAAAGGGCTATTATTGGTGACTGAATAGACTAGAGTGTGACCTGGGACTAATATGGAAGGGATATGAAGCGGCAACGTGGCAGCCAATCAGTGATCGTCTTCTCTGATGCACTGCAGGCAACGTCTGTGGTCGGCTATGTAATGGATAAACTGACATCAGGGTATTCGGAACAGTAAATCTGAACATATTATCACCAAAAAGATCATCTAAAATAATGCTAATTTAGTCAAAAATCTACTTTTGAACACATGTAATTTTAACTTATTTATATTGCAAGTTCTATGTACTAAGTCAATTTATTTTGTTAACAAAAACAAGCGCGACTGCTGATTTTTACTCCAAATGTCCCGGATGTAGTCATAGGCATAAACTAGGTCAATGACCCAGTTTTCGTTGGCTTCATATCCTTTCCATATTAGTACCAAGTGTGACGCTGTAGTAGATCTTTTGCCATCTATTTTCAATAGGGACTACTGCACCTGCTCGAACTCCAGCATTGCTTGAGTGATATAAAAGAGCATGGCCTTCACATTCTCATCACGATTCCAATGGTCTTAGCAATTTCATAAAAATTCCATTTTGTTTACTTCAATTACTGCATTAGCTCTCCAGTTCTATTTCGAAGTTTCGGTACATTCAGCAGACGTTCCATGCTTGTCCAGAAACAAGGATGACTTTATCAGGATGCTAGAAATATAAGGGAGCAACTTACCAGTGTTGCCCTCCCATGTACGACAAGTGGAATGTTACAAATTTCTACACCAAAGCTGTACTTCAATGTCAAAATAGTTCTTATCTCTAACTTACTTTGCTTCATCGAATGTAGGCCATATATACCTTCGATTCAACGCCAAACCATCAGAGGACAGACCAACAAACAGCTTGCGATAATGAAGCTAAAGCATAATGCATTATATTTTGCTAACTTTCGTTCTGTCACTAGCTGCTGCCCTGATACATTTCTTATTCAACCACAAGTCTATAAAAAATATAATATAAAAGAATGACGTAGGTATTCAACAATCCATGTACATCACACTCAGCACAAACCACCGGAATCAAACAGTAGCTCAAAGAAACTGATTTCTACGGCTTCGATGATGCATGTTGTCATATGTGTCACTGCAAAAAATTAAGGTTGACATGTGGCACACCTAAATAATGCAATTTTATTTAAAGATTTTGCACATAACTTACTACTGTCAATAAGAACAGTACTATAGGGGATGTCCCGAGATTATGAAAAAATTATGTGTTTCACTACCACCTTAATATTATATATATATATATATATATATAAATGGACAGTTATACTAATAGTGTGAATTCAAGAAGGAGTAGGAGATGATATATCTAGAAGAACCAAAGATAGGTGCATGAAATAGAAAGTCCCAAGAGAATAATCCGACAGATGTTGCTTTGGACAAGCGAGAAGTCTATGCTGAAGGCAATCTGAATATGAAACAGCAATCATCGTACGTGATGAGTTCTATAGATAGATTAGGCGTCATATAAATTCCCATCTGGCGACATGACACATAGCGATGATAATGAAGACGATGTTGTTGGCGACGACAACAACAACAACAATGATAAAGACAACGGTAATGATGATGATGATGGCAACATAATTGGCGAAGATGATGATCACGACGACGACGACGACAATGATGACGACAACAACAAAATGATACAAATGTCCGCAAGTAAATTGGTGAAGATGACGACAGCCATGAACCCGATGATGCTCGGCATAAACATCTTCATTGATTATAGGGTAATGGAGATGATGATAATCACGACTTCGATAACGCCTATGCCTTAGGCTAACGACGACGAATACGAAGATGACAACGACAGCAATGACTACAACGATAATGATCATGACGGCGATGTTGCCGATGATTAAGGCGAGGCAACAGTCGTGATGCTGATGATCGTAGGGATGACAATGGTAATGACAACAACAACGATGAAGACGACGACAAAGACGATAATGATGACGGAAACACATGACATGATGACGACGGCAATGGTGATTATTACGAAGATGATCATGACATGATGAATTGATAATGATGATGACGATAACGATGACGATGATGACGACGATAACGACGATGATAATGAGGAGGAGGAGGAGGAGAAAAAGGAAGATGAGGAGGAGGACGACGACGACGATGATGATGATGATGATGATGATGATGAGGATGATGATGATGATGATGATTATTGCTGATGATGCTGGTGCTGGTGATTGTGATGGTGTTGGTAACGATGAAGATGATTCTGATACTGCTACTGCTGCTGCTGATGATGATAATGACGATATAAGCCATAGTTGTCCATGGGTTCAAATTTCATGACCCTACCTAACCCGACCCATAAAAAATTGACCCGACCAAACCCGATCAGACTCGACTTCCGAAGTCACATATATGACCCGACTCGACCTGACCCATGAAGTGCAAGACCCGACTCATACCGACCCGATCCTTCTTTAGTTCTAATTTTAATAATAATATTTATCGTAAAAAATTCTAATGTCGGTAAAACGCATCATGGTCAGACTGCCACATAGAGTAATGATTTTGAATATTCTTTGAATAAACTGTTGAAGAAAATCAATGAAACCGGCACAGTGGACCGAAAACCCGGCAGTAGCAAAAACGCACGAGACAAGTGCCCCTACACACAGAGAACGTGAGACCATTGCTCTGCTGTTCCGAAAGACACTCGACTTCATAGCCCGCAGCTGTGGCTGCCGAACAGTCCAGACCTCGATCCAGTGACTATCAAATCTGGATCGTATACCCTATACTGGTGGAACGCGTGTATCGTTTCCGCATTCGTAGCGTCGATCACTTGAGGCGCGTCTGATTGAGGAGTGGCAGCTATTTGGCCAAGCGCAATAATTGAAGCAATCGTGTGTACACGTGAACAAAGAGGCTATTTTGAACGCCAGCTGTGGCTAAACTTCCGTTCTCTATAATTGCTGTTGTAGGATTTCCATGTTGGAAACTTCCTCTTTTCGGTGCTGCATTTCAAATGTTCATAAACTTGACAAAATCACACACAAGTTCAAACGGAATTCGGATTTCGTGTTGATATGCCCACTATTTAAGTTCTGAAACTTTCAGTCAATTACTACAAGTTTTGACAGAGTTATGACACTTTTTGTTGGGGTCTACTTTTCATTGGAACACAGTGTATATATATATATTATACGTGGTAACACAAGTATGATCATATGCATATATATATAAGGTTTGTTATACTTTGTGCATAAATATAGTATATATAGGCCTAAATATACTGTGCAGTCTGCGTGCAGATAGTACGACCATAATTTTATGAGACCTGATCTGGAAATGGTTCCTAGAGCGGAACAGGGCAAAGATCAGCAGTAGCTGTCGTGCCATCAAATTAACCCAATCAACTTGATATAGCCTTCGGTCTGTCTGTGTGTCTGCTTGCCTAATTGTTGCATTGTCTGTCTGCTCGCGTATTTCTTTATTGTGTCGCTCATGTCTTTACGCTTGCCTCTGGTCATTCACCTGTCTGTTCGTTCGTCCGTCCGTCTGTCTGACTATATCTCTGTCTATCTCTCCACGGGTCCGTATGTCTACATACTCAACGAGGCGTAATAAAGAAAGTAAAAATCCCAATTTATGTAGCACCTTCCAACGCATTGATTGAGCAATATATAATTTAAAACCTAAGAATGACCCCAAGTGACCCGAGCTCTTAATAAGTCGCGTCGTACTATCTGAAACTCCACGTACATTGTACATAGGCCTGCTGTAACTGTAATTGTGATCCGACATGTTTAAAGCGCCACTCCAATAAAACACTTATCATTAGCGCTCAAAACCCGAATAAGTGTGATCACTGTTTAAGTATACAGGGCCTATAATCATAGACGACGACGATGATAATAATGATGATGATGACGACGACAACGACGATGATGATGATGCTATTGCTGATGATGCTAGTGCTGGTGATTGTGATGATGTTGGTAAAGAGAACGCGGAAGAACAAATCTCTGCACAGGAACCGTTCTCGAGAAAATGTGACTTCAGCACAGCGCCGTACTTACCACTAGGCCAACAAGGCCACGGCCTATAGGGGCGGTACATTTCAAGGAGAGGCAAAAGTTGGATTAAACATTTTAAAGTGTAAAAATAAGTGATAGTAAGCTAGTGGACTAAGGAAGAAATGTTTAATCATTGTGTAATACTGTTATTAATATTTAAGCTAATACACTCACTAAGTTAATAGTCATACTTTATTTTTTTCATTTTTTAATAGAAACAGACTGGTAGTGTTGATTTTTCTTCCTACTCTAACGTCTTTTAAAATTTGTGGATTTCAATACGCAATTTCAGTTTTCGGCATAGAAATCTTGGCCAAGGGGCGGCAAATCGTTAATTCCGCCCTTGCTTCAGCTGCACGGTGCATGGGTTTGACTCCGAAATAATCAAAATTAGACAACGGTCATGATGAGCTTCTAAATTGTCTATTAGATTCTAAATTGTCTATTAGACTCTAAATTGTCTATTAGACTCTAAATTGTCTATTAGACTCTAAATTGTCTATTAGACTCTAAATTGTCTATTAGACTCTATTGATATTAACTTCTACTTTCATATGCCTGCATTGCATTGATTATACAATTTACACAGTATTACATTTTATTGTAACGTCGGAGCGTATTTTACGCAAACTGCAGATTATTTATCACGAAAGGGCATGCAAATAATTGGCGATAGCGAGGTTTTCACATCTAGCTAGTACAAATCTAAACGCATAGAATCTAGTACAATGCAATAAAATCAAACAGGGCGTACTGCCATCATGCCCATATGGAGCCAATATGGGACCCATATTCAGCCCATATGGGTCCCATATAATGCTCATGGAAATGCTGGCAGGGCGATCAAATCCAACGAACCCGAAAGTTGTCGTTGAAGAAACCATAGACGATGGGATTGACGAAGCTGTTGGACATGGCCAGCCAATGAACAGCGTAGTAAAGAAGGACTACGATTCGATGCCCGTCGCCTTCGTCTGGGTCGAAGTCTGACCTCTTCAGAAGGTCAGGGTGGAAGTCAAGGACGAGGGTGAAGAGGTGCAGGGGCAGCCAACAGACTCCGAACAGGGCAACGACGATCACAAGCATCTTAATCGTCTGAAACAGTGTTCATTAATGAGATCATTGTTGCTGCTGTCATTGTTGTTATTAAATGATTACGATTGGAATGAGAGAAGAAATAGTTTGTTAGGCAGAGAGCATAAGACACATCGAGTAGGAGGAGGAGGAAGAGGAGGAGGAGGAGGAGGAGGAAGAGGAGGAGGAGACTGTTATGCTGAGGGAAAGGAGGATGAGTAGAGGAAGGTGGAAGAAGAGAAAGAATAAGGATGATTGAGAAATTGCTCACAAGGCGACGCTCTAACTCACAGCGACTCATCCACAGTTGATTACTTACTTACATACCTAATAACGGACGCGTCTTATTATGATCTGTCGCATGGGGGTGGGTGCTCTTGCCACCTGGAACAGCCGCCGCCGCTCCGTTGGCTCCCCGCCGAAACGACTAATTAGCGCTAGATGGGCCAATAATCGCGTGTAACTTATGCGGGTGGTAGGGAAGGGGAGAGGGAAGAGCGAAGTTAATGGAAGGACGAACGGGAAATGACGTCAACCCATCACCGAAGGAGAGAAGTGAATACCAGGAACAAGAACATGAATGACGCAGGAACGGGAACAAGAAGCGACAACACGCATGGACAGTCTAGGCGCAAACGAGAACATCGCGTGTAGGTCGTAAAGAAGATACGGAGGGACAGGCAGACAGGCAGCCAGACAGGCAGGCAGACAGGCAGACAGGCAGGCAGACAGACAGAAAGACGGAGGAGAAAAGTACATGCACAACCAAACAGACAAGCACACAGACAGAGAGAGATAGCAAGATATAAATCAAGCAGTCAGACACACATATACACAAACAGAAAGGGTAGGACAACAGTTGAACGTAGGACAACAGTTGAACGTAGGGTAACAGTTAAGACTGAGAGAGATACACAGAGACATGGCCAGATAAACATAGACGAAATGAGAAACACAGAAACAGACGACGATTTACAACGCCAACAGCATTTCGAGTCAGAGATACGCGCAGCCCATACAGGCAGACGAGAAGAACAACGGCGTTCCGACGAAAAGGAGCTGTATCAACGTCCAGATAGGCACAGATACATTCAGACAGAAGAAGAGACAGACAGAATGAAATAGAGAAGCGTACGAAGAGTAAGAAATAAGCCTAAGAAATTCTTGTCTCATTCGTCGACAGATTGGACAGTGACTTAATCCTGTTTCACCAATTCAATGCAGTTCGTCTTCTTAAGGTTTCTGCTGTTGTTGCTGCTGCTTAAGAAGACGTCGTCTGAGCGCCTCATCCAAGCAGTCATCCAAGGCAGGTCTTCAGAGAACAGCCAGACAAAGAATAACAAACTTCGACCATCAGGCTTAACACCAGAAAGACAGATAACCTGACGGGCAGATAGACAGACAGATAGACTGACATTTAGACGGACACATATACAGACGAACATACAGACATCTGATAGGTCATCTAAGTAGGCAGATGGGCGTAGGCTACATGCAGATAGATAGACGGACACGTGGACAGATAGGGGGACGCAGGGTAATGGACAAGGTTATGGCGTGCTGAGCAGAAGAGCGATTCCTGTTATCCCTCATAAGGTTGACTAATCCTTCTATCACTAGAACCGTCTAGGTAATTTGTTATATATATATATATATATATATCGCCTGCTAGTCTCTCCGTCTATCTGTACGTCTACATGTCCGCTTGTCTGTCTGTCTGTCCGCCTGCATAGACCTTTATGTCCAACCATCGGCCCGCTGTTCCGCCCTCTTATAATGATTTAATAATGTCTTCTTTTAGATTTCAAACTGGCAAACCCCAGTATGATTACAAGTACAGTATGAACGGATGATGACAAGTTATTACAGGAGTGAAATTTAACTGTGGACAGCAATGTAAAGCGCCCATCACAATATGTATATATATACATATATATATATCGTTAATTGAAAATAGGAAGAGATAAATGATTCAGCGACTGACTGATTACTCGTTTGATCTCTGAATAAACGAATGAACAAACAACCGACTAAGGGGCCGACCATAATTGACGTCACGTGCCTAGGGGAGGGGTCACACATTTGTGACGATGTGTGACGAGGGGAGGGTCGACGAAATGTGACGTCACAGCATCACATCAAACATAAAAATGCGTAATTTTATTAAAAACTTTCACTAAATTAAACAAGTTCCAATTGCTTAGCAGTAATTGACACAATTTAACAACACTAATTATGATTATTGTGTTCTTAATCATTGGATTGTTTACTTTTAGGCTCGGTGTAAATTGTTTAGCTTTAGAAGTGATTTAGCCATTCTGGTCTTAAGTGCAAATAAAGCTAATGGAGAGAGTGTAGATTGGATAGACGAAGAAGAGATGGATCTAAATCAGAGGTGGACTGGGCCGCCGGGACACCGGGAAGATTCCCGATGGGCCGCCAGGACCGGTGATATAATAATAATTAATAACTAATATGCGGTGATATTAGAGGCCACTACCAAAATGGCGGTCCATAATGTCCAAACCAACAGCAGCCGTACTCTTACGTAAATAAAGAGCTCCGTGCAGCCAGCGGCCGCCATGTTAGGATTTACATCTTCCATTCTACTTCAGCTGAATTTGCTTTGATAAAAATTCTTTTTAATTTGTTAGTTAATAATAATTAATATTAATTAAATAAAATATTTTACGGTTATGAGTGATATAAATTGAAAACGTAAATGTAAAGGTGGTGCGGAGAAAATAAGAGATAAGAAACTAAAAATTCTTGGTAAAGATGGAGCTAAATGCCGAAATCTAGTCGATTTATTTAAAGCCACTCCAATTCAAACTAAAGACACCGTCTCTCAACAAACACCTTCTACAAGTACACAACCCGACACAAATCAAAACGATGACAACAATCAGCATTCAGTAGTGCCAACAAACTTGATTCCCACCTTACATTTAGAAAATGTTACGGAGTTAACTGACAACACAATATTTATGAAAACAACGCTGGCAGTGGCAGATCTAAATCCCGAAAATGATAGTTCAGAAACTTCAGTTATCGATGATAAAAACACCAGTTACTATTTCAAACGTCCTCGACAGAATACTTTACAATCATTTTATAAATTTCACCCAATACAACCAAGTGCGAGTGAAACTGATCTACCATTTACAAATGCGCATCGGGTATTTTTCAGAAGCAATGGTATCAATAGGAATTGGGCGTCATACTGTAAAGAATCTAAAGCTTTGTTTTGCACAGTATGCTTAGCATATGGCAAGACTGACGATATGAACTCATTCACAGCGGGAATGAATTCCTGGAAACATGTGCATCAAAGAATAGAGGAACATGAAAACAGCAAATATCACGAGAAGTGTGTGGAAGCTCATATAATGTCTGTAAGTGAAAGAGACATTGATAGCATTTTATTCTCTCAGCAAAATAAAAAAAGGTACCAACAAGTTCAAGAAAAGAGACAAGTGCTGGAAAGAGTAATTGAGATTCTGAAAATGATTGGAAAACGTGGTCTTAGTTATCGGTCAAAAAATGATGCTGCCTATACATTAGACGACGATACAATCGATCATGGAAATTTCTTGGAAATATTATTACTCTTGTCAAAATTTGACCCAATAATTAAAAAACATCTTGATACAGTTATTGAGAAAAGTAATGATAGACATGCATCTAATTTGGCGAATAAGGGGAGAGGAAATTTGATTACCCTCATATCGAAGACGACATTGAATTATATCATTGATGCAATGAGAAAAATAATAAAGAAAACCATTTCGGAGGAAATTAAATCTGCTGGTATGTTTTCAGTTCAATTGGATACAACTCAGGATGTAAGTGTGAAGGACCAATGTTAAATAATTATAAGATATGTAACAGATAAAGTTCATGAGCGATTGATATGCGTTGCAAACTGTACATCTTCTACTGGAAAAAGTATGTTTGAATTATTTCAAGAGAAGCTCATTGAATGTAACATAAATATTGAATATTGTGTCGGTAATGCTACAGATGGGGCAGCCAATATGCAAGGACAGTACAAAGGGTTTACTAAATGGCTGAGTGACGTCGCACCTCATCAAATTCATGTCTGGTGCTACGCACATGTATTGAATCTTGTTCTAAGTGATACCACTCAAACCACGACCTCTTCAATTAGCCTATTTCAACTGCTTAACGCATGTGCGGTGTTCTTTAGAGAATCGTATAAAAGAATGGATGTTTGGGTCGATCACCAACAGAAATCTAGACACCAAAGATTAAATATTATTGGTGAAACGCGATGGTGGGCCAAAGAAAGTGCGTTACAAAAAGTATTTGGAAATTTTGATGATTCAAACTCATCATTGTTCATTGAATTGATTTATACGTTACGAGAACTAGCATCATCGGACGCATTCAATGCAAAAATCAGGGATGCAGCTCAAACTTTACTAGATAAGTTTATCAAGTTTGAAACGGTTGTCACTGCAAAACTATACTTAAGAATATTCCAGCACACAGGATCACTTTCTAATTATTTACAAACCACCGGAATGGATGCACTGCAAGCACACCGTAATGTAGATTGTACTGTTAAGTTGTTAAAAAATATTTCATGAGATTTCGATGGTGTTCTCGACAGTGCCAAACGATTTGTGTCCTGAGCTAATAACAAGTTGGAAGAAGAAAATGTTGAAATTACCATTGAGGAAAATTTTGTAGAGAAACGTTTACACAAACCAAAAGTGATGTCTGATGAGAGAAGAACGCACGAGGTAGTAGGAAATAATGCAGCGGACGGATATCGCATTGAAGTTCATAATTGCATCATGGACAAAATTGTAAAAACTATTGAAAAGCGATTTGAAAGTTACGATTCCTTATACGCAGATATTGCCTGTCTTGATCCACAGAACTTTGAGGATATTAAACAACAAGGTTTGGCTACATCAGCGATGCAGCGCCTTAGCAGTATTCTCGTTAAATTCGATGAAAGCGCCACAGCGACTAATCTCAGAGAAGAGCTAACTGACTTTGCGCAAAAATGGGACAAATTTAAAAATTCTGTCCCCGACGAATACCTTCTCCAAATGTTCGATGATTCAGTAGAGGACAGCGTCAGTGAAGATTCGCCACATGAACTCTGGGACGACCAAGTTGTGGATAAGAGTGAGGAACTTCCAAAATGCAAATCTAGCAAAAAATGTCCTGTTTGCTGCTTTTCTGTACTACATAAATACAGATTCTATGGGCAAACATACAAGCATCTCTTTAGTGCATATAAACTCTTATTGACTATGTCGTCTACCCAAGTAGCTTGTGAGAGATCTTTCTTTAAACTGAAATACATTAAGAATCGCTTGCGAAGCTCATTGTCTTCTACACACCTTGAAGCTTTTATGCTTATGTCAACAGAAACCGATGTTTTAAGTGAACTGAATAATGACACAATTATAGATCATGTAGCCGAAATGGCACCCAGCTTAAAGAAGTTGCTTATACTATAAACACCATCACAGTGAGTCCGAATAAATTGATTTATAACTTGAATTGACGCATTCTTGATATTTTATATATAATTATAAATTATATATGCGATTTATCGTTTTTTTTTGTTATTGTATATTGTAATTTGTAAAGTGACCCATGACTTTGGAGGCCTCGGCCCTCAGGTTTGGATGGAAAAAATGCACAAGGAAAATAAAAGTCATGAAGATAGGGCCGCTTTTTTGTTTTTTTCCCGGGCCGCTTGAACTCCCCAGTCCACCCCTGATCTGAATAGAATATCCAGTTAATAGGACGATGAGATCCATCATCTAAACTCTCCCTATTTATTCCGTGAAGGAGCATTTTGCTTCTCCGTGGAAGAATGGAGAAGCGTAACGTTTGAATTGTTTAAATAAAGTTATTAATATTAAACTTTGTTTTTATAAATGCTTTTCATCTTGTGAAACACATAGGCCTAATGAGTGTAATAATTATACTTTCCCCATTTTTCTACGTTCAACTATATATGCCTAGTTATAAGTTTTTCACAGTTATAATTACGTTTTTTGATAATTATAAGAAAATTTGCATATAACGGTCTGGACATCCGATTTTCTTGGGGGGGGGGGGGGGGGTTTCAGAACTTTGTGACGTCATATTTTAGAGGGGTTATGACTCTTGTGACGACATGTGAGGAGGAGCAGGAGGAGGAGGAGTAGGGGTTCAATAATCATCCAAATTGCGTGACGTCCTTTATGGACGCCCTAATTAATAAGTAGCGAGATAATTAACTTATTAACTAAAAATGAATTAACAAATGCATTAAATACGGAAAGACTAATTAGCCAATTAATAAATTGATCAAGTACTAAACTAATGAGTCTTACAGTAAAGAATGGACGAAGTTAATATATGTTAGATAACATTGTTGGTGATAATGGGGAATCCCTAATTCCTTATTGAGCTATATATACCGAAAGGGTGAAAATCAAGGGCTCTCATTCCTCTATCGCTGCTAATCTTCAAAGAAACAGCCAACACATAATATTATAGTCAATTATGATTCTTCTGACCAACCTTTCGTTTCGACTTCAGTTGGTTGAAGTCTCTTGCTTCGTTCGCATTCCCTGGAGTCTTCCTCTTCCACAGCCTGCATCCGACGAAGCTATAGGTCACAGTTATGACCCCCATCGGAAGTAGATAGGCGAAAGTCAGAATGAGAAGGGTGTAGGTTCGACGCCACAGGTCGCTCGGCACCGGCCACAGCTCCACGCAGTCTGTGATCTCCCTACAGGCGGAGGTCTTGGCTGGGACCGCCCGTCCAACGTACAGCTGAACCGAAGCAAAGACCGAGGACACGACCCATACCCAGCCAACGACGGTCCCAGACCGAGGACCCGTCGTTCGGGATCGGATCGGATGGACAACGGCGAGGTAACGATCGACGCTGATGGCGGTGATCGTTCCAACGCTGGCCGTCACGGACAGCGTCTGTATGAATAGAACGATTGGACACATCGGAGCCGAGAAGATCCAGTCGGCCATCAGGGTCTTGGAGAAGGTGAAAGGCATGCAGAAGATAGCCATCAGAAGGTCGGCGAGGGCAAGGTTGATGAGGAAAACACCGAGGTCAGACTTCCAGCGTCTGGACAGAGTGAAGACCGTCAGTAGCAGGAGATTGCCGACCGCTGAGAGGACCGTCGTAAGAGCATAGAGGCCGATGAGAAAGGCCTTGAAGACTGGATCGAGGGAGGTCTCGATGACGTAGTCGCTAGCGATGCACTGGTCCGTTGTGGGATAAGATTGTTCAAGCGACGATTGGTCGGTCCAAGGTAAGGATGAAGGGACTGATGTGCAATTGAATGACGGAGGGATGGATGTACAGTTGAATGGTGGGAGAGGGGTTAGGTAAAGAGGAGACGACTGGATGAAGGGCGACGTTAGAGCCATCTGTTCAGATCCAGGTTGATCAACCGATTAATCTGTGAATACTATAACAGTATCACTCACAAAAAATAGGATAGTCCACAATTACATAGCAAAGAATGCAATTTCAGTTTATGAATAGTATAAACTGTCAATTCAGTTTATCATACAAAAACGATTCACGTGCAATTTCATCTAGATTTGAGGCTATTTTGCACCAGATTTACAAGTTTTACGCACCCTGCCTAATTTTGCTGATCTGCACAAAACTATGTAATCAATAATTATGTTTCTTGCATGATGTAGAAGCTTTCACAAGTATCGTTGACATAGAGTTGGAGCAGCAGCGATAAGAAGACATTCTGATGAAGACAGTCACTCAGATTGTGATAGTCTATCAAAGAGGAACAAGACTCAGCAACCATCTTTTAAAAGTCTCAGAAGGGACCTACTAAACACTTACAGAGAGGCATCACATCTGTTGGCTTGCGACTGTTCGCTGTTCGATCTCTAGACCGGGTCGGGTTATGAATATCTACACTGTATTCGGCACGTCGGGCCCAAACCCTGTTGGATCGGATCGGGTCAGTTCCTTGGCGCGGACCCATTTCGACCCACCATTTTTTCGAAGAGCCAAATTTTAAACTCGGTGCGTTTCACTAGGATTCGGCATGGTTTACATCTTCTATGCACGCCTTATTGGCATGATGTTCCAAATGGACAATAAAAAATAGTTTAATGATCTCTAAATGACAATTTAATCTCCAGACGTACTCTAAATTTCTAACCCACTGATCCTTTTGAGTGCCCCATTCTAGTACAAATTGCTCGTCGCCTTTTTTGCCCGTTCTGCACAGCCGGACAGAAATTTATCGTCTATGGGCCCTATAAAAGACATACGATCCCGGTAATCGAAAGGTGGAAGCAATTGAATTGTTTCGCTGGGGCTTGCGGGCGGGACTCTAAGTACCCAGTAATACCCGGAATTCTTTTTCATGCATTTATGGAGAAAGAAAGTTTATGTTAAATGGAGCAAACGGATGGTATCTATTCTGATACGTTTGAAATTCGCCTGTTTTTGTATCTGACATTAGAGTAGAGCAACTGTTTGGTGTCCCGAAAATTAACTCAGACAATGGAGAGGCTCAGAAAAGTGCCGTCATCCGATGTCATAATGACTGCAACCTGAGAACGAAGATTTGGGGATTTGCTTTGACATCACAGCGAACAATAGGCGTATACTGGACACAAAGATGGCGTATGCACTCTAATAGAAATGGAACTTGATCGAATCTTACATCACTAGGCACGGTAATATTGTAATATATCACCATTATTGGCGAATCGAATCGAGTAAATGTGAGACAGTAGTGCATCTGGGAAATAAAACTTAGATCAAGAAGCGAGTTTGGCTTATTGCTTTTGCTGAGAAAAAACTGGAGGTCTATCATCAAAGAGATGACTACTTGTAAGGAGCTTCTTGAATTAGAAATAATATTTCTTGGTGGAGCATCAACTCGAGGAATTCACTTCATATAGCGCCTGTAGATTTAATTGGATTTGTTGGATGGCACGAATACTAATTATGATATGTCAGGATGTGGATATTTCGATCTCAATTCAATTTGAAGCAATTTGAAGAAATGGGTATCTAAAATTCTTTTCAGTTTGTTCTTGATTTCTTCGCCAAGGAGTGATTTCGGACTTTCAAGACAAATATGTATTCCAATTCGACTGGTTAATATATTTTCCAATTTGACTGAATTTGACTGAGTCGCTTTTACAGTTCTCTTACAACTCCACCCTCTCTCTCATTTCACGGATTGTAAAGCAGGCATGTCGTGTAATTATTGCTATAAATTCTATGCTTTATTAAGCATTGCCATTATTTTCATTAATTTCATCATCGACGTCGATCATCATCATCATCATCATCATCATCATCATCATCATCATCATCATCATCAATAGTTACTATCATGGTCACTATCATAGATGCCATCCTCATAATCTGAATCATTGTCATCATCTTCCACCTCACCTTCATCAGCGGCAGTAGCATCCTAAATCACAATCATCATCGACATCATCGTCGTTGCCATAACAATTCATCCTCTGTAGCGGCGAATGCCTGTCGCTATCAAAGACAATGACCGCTCTGGCACCGATTGGTGTCGTCTTACCTGACAATAACTATTTGTTCCAGACAGATGCAGCTGGTCACTGTGATGGGTTCTGGGTAGGCCTAGATAGGAGAAGATGAAGGCAGGTGCGAATGCATTAGGATATTCTGTTACAGTTAATCCCTGTCAATAAAGAGGTCTTTATCTATCATAGACAGTGCTAGTCGAACACTGAGATTTTCTAACTTACTCTTCTTTGTTCCAATCTGTCCTACTCTGTATTCTATTATATTCTACGTTCAGAACTATTCCTTTCAACCGCAGTAGTTCTGCAAATGTCATCGGGAATCCGGAGACAAACTCGCATTCAACCGCTGACGGTTGTGTTAAGCTTAATCGCAATGAAACGCTCATTCAGCCACAAAATTCAATCGCGGGCGAACTCGCATAAACCGTGAAACGGTCCGTAGAACTCGATCGTGCCAAATGCCTTGCTATCGCGAACAACATAAGCAGAACAGACTGGAGCAACAGCAGCAGATAGGCCTACATATCATCTGTAGAGTCGACACTTCATTCGCATCGACAGCACTGACTGTGGCGCCACTGCCAGTCCAATTGACAGCGTCTATCGTCACACGAACGCCAGAGGGCGTAACTTGTGTTCATCTGTGCGTGTGTCTGCCTGTCTTTCTCTATCTGTCATGGAAACCTAATGACTGTCGAAGGGCGGCCAGCAGAGCCAGCAATCGACACGCAATTTTCCGAAAAAAGGAGATGTAAAATATTAACTGAAATTTTTTCACTGCCTTGTTTCAGGCAGGCAGGCAGTGAATGACCACAGTATAATCGTGTGGCGTAAAACAGGGGCGTGGTCTCGAGACCGAGGTCTTGGTCTTGAAACGGTCTCGAGACCGGAAAACTGCGGTCTTGGTCTTGGTCTCGAATGCATCGGTCTTGGTCTTGGTCTTGGTCTCGGAACATCGGTCTTGGTCTTGGTCTTAAAGGAATGGTCTTGGGATTGGTCTCCGTCTTAGGTCAGCGTTCTTGGTCATTTGCCGTATCAGAGCAATTTCTTTGATATTTGTCGGTTATTTTCGATTATTAGAGACACCGGATGTTTAGGCCCTACGCGCTTGTTATCGATTTATGACGTACTGATCATCTATTCAATTTTTTTCAATATTCAATTCAATTTTTATTATTAAAAATCCGTATATACATGTTACTATGGGGGCAAAAAATGCATTTGCGACGGAACCAGCCATTTCAAAATTTGCTTTCACAAATTTCAAGGTTCTGGAACAATCTAATTATTATGTGGTCGGCCAGGTGTAGTCACTATTAACCTACAATTCCGAGAACAAGTAGGTCTGCATCATTCAAACGGAATACATTGGTCTTGGTCTAGGTTTCGGACCATCGGTCTTGGTCTTGATCTTGACTGCGCCGGTCTTGGTCTTAAAGGAACGGTCTTGGGATTGGTCTCCGTCTTATGTTAGCGTTCTTGGTCATTTGCCGTATCAGAGCAATTTCTTTGATATTTATCTGTTATTTTCGATTATTAGAGACACCGGATGTTTAGGCCCTACGCAATTTTTATCGATTTGTGACGTGCTGTCCTTCTATATATACATGTTAATATTGGCAAAAAATGCAATTGCAACGGAGCCAGCCATTTCAAAATTTGCTTTCACAAATGTCAAGGTTTTGGAACAATCTAATAATTACGTGGTCGACCACGCGTAGTCACTGTTAACCTACAATTCCGAGTACAAGTAGGCCTACATCAAACGGAACATTAACCTACTTGTTCAGGTGTCTTATTTAGAGCCTATCGTATACTGTAAGTAATTTATAGTGTGATATTCTCAGGACGAAGCCAAGAGTTGAACCCGCAAAAGTTCAGACTGGCCGGTAAAACTGTTTTCTGGACCATTATAAAGATTAGCATTCTTCAGCAATAAAATTTATGTTTAAGCGTGTCATTCCGTTTTAGTGTCTTAATAAATTGAATTGTTTATAAAAAGAGAATCGGTCTTGGTCTTGGTCTCGGACCATCGGTCTTGGTCTTGGTCTCGGACAACCCGGTCTTGGTCTCGGACCACCCGGTCTTGGTCTTGGACTTTTCGGTCTTGGTCTTGGTCGTGGTCTCGAGGTTTTGGTCTCGTGCCCAACACTGGCATAAAACACAGTTCGAATGTCGCTGAAAGTGACCCAGTAAGCAACATGCTCCACGTCTCCATATAGCCACACACTGTTTGTCTGTTGTTCGCGGTTCGCTTCCCAAAGATTAAGATGGCTTATTAAGGGATTTTAATCCCTGGAACATCAAATGGCGAGACGCCTATTCACTCCATCAATCTCATCAAAACTAACAGGGCCGTTGACATGTTCATCGCCGCTATATAAAAATATGTACAGTAACATTCACCTATAGGCAATGGTTAAATTCAGTCGGAATTTAACCATGAGATCCACCAACAAACCATAGATGAGACCAGAATTCAATCTCATCAAAACTAACAGGGCCGTTGACATGTTCATCGCCGCTATATAAAAATATGTACAGTAACATTCACCTGTAGGCAATGGTTAAATTCAGTCGGAATTTAACCATGAGATCCACCAACTAACCATAGATGAGACCAGAATTCTATATGGATGTTTTGTTCCAAAAAACGACCAAATGCAATTATGAATCTTGTTTGACACATTTTATGCATATCAAAACAGCAAATTGCGAATATATCGGTTATAGATTTGCCAGTTATAGACACAAATTTTTTAGTAGTAAAAATTCTGAGATGTGCCACCTCTGCATGAGCAATTTAACCACTGGTTACTGTAAGAGAACTCGTTGTTGAATCATAAATCGGCCTCAGATACAGAGACACCGTCAAATTCAAATTCTGATTAAGTCACATAAATCACTGGTCACGAAACGGTGGGCAAGCAAATTGAAACCGGTGATTTATTTCAGAATGACGCCGTTCAGAACCGAAAAAATGCTCAAAGCAGTCACCAGTGAATTCCAATACTTCCTTCTATCATCAGCCACTAAGAAACGATCCACAGCCCAATCCTATTCTGGTACAGGGTACAATGCATTCACATGAGAGACTCAAAGCATCCGTCGATCGGTTCATTTCAAAGTACGTAGCCTAACAGTAGAGTCAGTAAATGACACTGTGTTGGTCAATACAGGTCTGTCGTGTTCATCTTATGTATAATATAGCAGGCCTAAACCGCAAAAGACAAGTCAATTAAATGATATTCATACATATCTTACTTTAATTTCGTCAGATATCAGATTATTTTAAAGAAATTTTGAATAAAACTAGAAGAGCTATTACTTAGCATTACGAAGGTTAAAGTTTATGTGCAAATTGGCCTCTTTGGGCATCTACGCATGCGCGAAGACGCGAACACCACTGCTCCATTAATTCATCAAAGATGTATTGATCCATTTCGTCCAATGACTCCACGACAGTTCGATGTCACAACTCACAACTATTTGACTTCACGTATTCGTTATCTGTAGGCTTCATTTTGCATGACATTTCATACATATCTTACAGTCTACTGGATTTTAATCAATCAATCTGTCAATCAATAGTAGGCCTACTATACGTAGTTAATTCAGCAATCCGATATAGTTCATGTATTGTGTAGGGCCTAATATTATATTCTCGTGTTTTGTAACAGTGAGTTTATTGGCTATTTCTATGCAGGAATATATTCGGAGACAATAATATAAATTCATATGCAAATAAATTAATAGATTCCTGATGAGAACATCCGCTTAAACTCATTACGCCCTCATGTAAGTAAGTACGTAAGAACTAAATATTTTCTTTAATAGAAACGCCTCTAATCACACGGCATGTAGGCCTACAGGCAACATATACGTAACGTCATCTGTAGTAGCCGAGCACACACAGTGTTACATACACACTACATGTATACGGCAGCCACACATACGGCGCCCCTGAATGCAGACAATGTACATGTATATGTATACATATATTATTATGCTTAGTAATATCATGCTTAATATATATAGGTACATATATTTTTATATTTTACGCAATTTGACTCTCTGTATACGCTATTTAGATCTATTGGCAAGGATGTCAAGCTATATCTATAGAAACAATCCTGGAGGGTAACTAATAGATGTCTGGGGAAATTTAATACGTGAGGATGGAGCAACAAATGAGACAAGAAAGATCCTGTATAAACCTGGAAAACTAACGTTTTTCCGGTCTATCTATCGGGTACATAAGTCTTATATTTACAGACCGACTATAGCCCCAATGTAAATCTGGAACCGAAAATATTCGCGAATACATATATACACAATTGCACATCGTAACACATGGTCATGGGAGTAGACTACTAGAGGAATATATATATAATTAATATATATATATGCCAAAACATGCATTAGAGACACTCCAGGGATGGTCATCCAACTTAATTAGTTGAGGACGCGGTTGGCGTAGGCTACACTGAGAAATGGAGATGGCCACAGGTGGATGGACGAAGGAGATAGGAGGGAATTCAGGCGAAGAGACGCAAAGAATGTCCGACACGGAAAAGGAAGATGAATCTGACCAGGAAAACAGTGGCATTTTGCACAATGCACATCCCATCGAATCCGTGATTCAATGAATAATTTCGATGGACCTCTTTTTACGACGTAGGCCTATATATAAGGCCTACGAACAAGCCATCTCGAAGACTTAAATGAAGCAACAGCAGTCTCTTAGCTTTATATGAGCGTTCGTGTGAGTTGCGGTGGCCTTCTTGTTTGTGACAATAAGCTTACAAATGACAGTAAACGCCAAGCTTGACAGTCGACAGCAATTAGCGGTTTAACGGTCGAGCATTTGTTGTGCGCAACAACATTTCATGTGTAAATGTATCTCTCCAAACATTACTCAACGACACGCACACGCCGCATTAGGACGGTGAGCTATTTAACTGCGGCATAATTATATGAAATCAAGTCTACAACTACAAGAGCTAGACGTATACGTTTGATCGATTTGGACTGGCGCTGATGACAATCAACCGTTGATCTTGTCTATCGCTTGAAAGTCTGCGACTTCACTTATTTGAGCGTTTATGAAAGCAGATAAGATGGAGCGCGGACAAAATAAAGGCATCGTTGGTATTAAAACCCTCATCGAGCATCAAGAGCTCGAGTAATACTATTAACCTCATTTCACAAGCTCTAGAACAGAGCAGTGGCCAACTATATATTATACACTCTCCGTTTCATGCTATAGAAGCCATATATCGATTGATGGTACTTCATGTAATAGGGGTAGAGGGGGTCGGCAGCCTACACGGCTAAGTGTGATCAGCCGCCCATCATCCAGCTGACCTCAACCAATTATTTTCTATACAACGAAGCCCGCATACTAATGACCAGTGATCTATATTTTTTATACAGACTTTCGACTTCGGTCTTGTTCATCTGACATGAGACGAATCGTTTCATCGATCTCTATGCTCTTTTAGAGCATGTTGACCTTCGTTAGGCACCATGCAGATCCACCATTTAGGAGAACAGTCGATTACCCGGTGCATAAAAGCGACTCATATGTTGCACCGCCCGTGGTCCGATGCAGAACCTCGTACGTGTCTCTCTACAGTTAGGAAGCGGTGATGACAGGAAACGAGCAGACACAGCGCAGCTCGATCTTATCTTCTCGAGAGCTTGTCGTTGCACCATGACTGGAGAAAACTCGGAGGTTTATCAAGAAAGTTTGGTTTTATTTTATTTATCAGGTTATTTTGGCTTTTAGGATTTAACTGGTCCAGGTTTTTTTTATCTTTCGTCGGTCTCTCTGCCATAGGCCTAAGTCCAGAAGCGGACAGCGCAATGACATAGTGAACGTCAAAAATAACAAGTCCAATGAGTATTGAAATTTTGACTTAAAAATTAAGAAGCCTAAAAATCTAAGATCGTGTCTTTTGTGGGATTTAAGGTTTTAAAATACTTGAACGCAACGCATCGAATCAGTTCTCCACTGCTGATGTGTTTAGGCAGTTTAATCTTCTGTGTTGGCTTTAGCACGTAGGTCTACTGCCCTCTTTTTACCATGAACATCTGAAATGAAGCGAACATTTACAAAACAGCGAACATCTCTATATATAAAGAAGAGAGTCTGTACCGTCTGTCTGTCCGGTCATGCATTTGCAGAGTTTTAGAGCAATTGACTTGAAACCTTCGCCGTTGGTTCGGGGACCACCTGGAACACGCAGTCGTGGGGTTAGTGAACCCACGGCCGCCGTCCTCCTGCTTTTCAGGGCAAAAACCTGTCTCAGGACCCCCGCCCAAGAAACGTTTCCTTCTCAGTCGCCAGGAGCGTGTCGACGAAACATCTGCATTTGCCGAGATGTGTACGTGATATCTGTCTGCCACACCTGTTAGTCAATTAGTCCTAGGAAGAATTAACTCCCCTATTGCATTAGGTGTGGAAGTCAATATATCCTAAGCAGAATTAACTCCCCGGGAGTCAATTTGTCCATGGATGCATTAACTCCCCTACTGCATTAGGCATGGGAGTCAATTTATCATAGGAGGAATTAGTTCCCCGGGAGTCAATAATTATATCCTAGGAAGTATCGAATCTCCGAGAGTCACTTTGACCTAGGTAGAATTAACCAAGAAGTGCTTGTTCGCGAAGCGGAGTGTATTTATCCAGGAACAATTAACTCTGGAGTCAATATATCCTAGGTACAATTATCTTAAAGTGTAAAAATGTCTGAGAGAGAACCTGAAATTGTGAAGATTGCGTTTATGCAATTTGAAGCTATGTAAAACCACCATAACCGAAAAGATCGGAACAACTTCGAGTTTCTCAAGATGAGTAAAGATATGCGCAAATTTATAATTTCGTTTGGTATTTTTGTATCGAATTTGCTTGTATAAAATCGTCTAGAATATTTCAGACGTGTCTAAAAGGCTTTCTTTATACTATTCAGAAGATAGGTCGAAGAAGAGATAGGCCTATCGAAAAAGATAAAACGCGGCAATATAAAAACTGTTCGCGGGAATTGGTACTATATCTGCATTTTAAGTTTCAAATTGAAATTACAAAGCAACTTTATTCCCGAAAACTGATGCATTATTATTTTACAGCCTTTTATATAACATCACTTGTCTTTTACTGTCTCGTACTGTCTTGTACTATCTTGAGCCTATACTGTCTCGGTCTCGGCACCTCACTGTCTCGGTCTCGAAGTTTCAAGTCTTGCATACAACACTGCAATCATCTAAGGTTTGCTGTCGTTAACCCTTTTTTATGCAGGCCTACAAAGCGCCACAAAGACTCACCATCCCAAAGCTTTACACAGTCCCTAATATCTATGATCTATCGTAAATCAGGCGATCTCGTAGTAGGGTTAGACCGCACGCAGAAATCAGATCTGCTAAGGTGGTTTATGAGCCCAGCAGATGGAGATTAATTCCATTGTGACTGTCCATGAAGTGCATTGATTGACTTCTATAGCGGCACCGATGAGCTTCTGTGGCGTTAATCTTTGTTTGAGACAGGTTTCACGCAGAACTGTCTTTTATTTCTTATTCCTCCCATATCGGGACTCCTACTGTCTCGCGATCCTTAAAATAGTGTCATCACCACAGATCTCGACCCCATTCGAATTATTCCAGAACCATGCACGGTACCGAGTAAGCCTAATGATTGTTTCGACTGGGACTTGCCCAGGAGCGAACCGATGGAAAGAAATTGCAGACAGAATCTTGAGACCATAATTATTATATTATCTAGCATTGGCAAATGAATGATCGTGAAGCAATCGAATGACGCTGATGCAACTTCGTGGAATTAGGTAGGTCTATCCTCGCTGTATTTAAGACTATCTGGGGAATCCGGCGTTGCACGGGTTGAGAGTTTGAGACAGGTTTTTGGCCTTGGAGAACAGGAAGACGGCTGCCGCGGGTTTCATCAACCCCTCTACTTGATGTCTCAGTGCCCAAGTGTATGGCGGATTTTAAAACGGTCGAAACGTTAATCCAGCTTTGGACCAAAAGGCGGACTTCGTAGGCTGATTTTTGAGACTACGGGAAAATGGCGTGTATGAACGATCCGTTGGTCCCAAACTTGCTAGTCAGAGACTTGGATGGGCGTGGGAAAACCCAGCATCAATGGCTCGCGCGATATCTGGCAAAGAAATTTATTATGCTCATTGTTTTAATTAACATATGATTTTGTTAAAACACAAATGTCACTGTTATCGTAATATTACTCCTCCGCAAAAATTACTATGTATAGATTACGATTGCCTTACTCAACTATTATTTAACTTGCATGAGGGAAAAGTTAGTTCGACCGTTGCAAGGTAAAGGCCGTGTGTTCGGCGATGCAATGTATACACCAGTGTTAAAACTCCCGATTAAACGAAGATCACCGTTATAATTATCATTTTGAAACGGCGAAAACGTAGAAAATAATTAAGTTTATCGTCCGACAATAGCAGAGTGAACAGTGATCTCTCTTAAACCCTCCTTGAAGTCTAAAAATTCGACGAAGTGGACTAATCGAGACGGTGGCCGCCATTTTACTTCACTAAGCCTGACTAGTAGATTTATGCCTGCCTGCCAGGTGGACTAGCGTCAGTCGGGTTTTAGAGGACTTAGGCGTCTCCAAGAATCCCCATACACTCTGATCTAGTTCTCTAGTCGGGTTTACAGCGAAAACTGGTCCGGACTTGGACTTAGTCCCGTTTTCAAAAGCTTCAAACACGTGAGCCCTGGTGTTCCCCGAGCGAACGGCGAAAGTTCCGTGTCAATAGCTATTTGTAAATAAATAGTGTTTAGGCCTATATACATTCTATATAGACACTGATGCGTACGCGTACACAGCTAGTACATACCCACGTGACCGACTGTGCAAACGATGGCCAACTACAGCAAACGTGCTACCTGTACGATATCTCCCAAACCGTCCATTCATTCATGACGGTGCAAAAGACTTAAAGAAGAAAAGGTGTGGCAGACAGATATCACGTGCAGCAGGTGTTTTCGTCGACACGTACCTGGCGACTGAGCAGGAAACTTTACTTGAGGTCCTGAGACAAGTTTTTGGTCCTGGAGACCAGGAAGAGGGCGGCCGCGTGATTCACCAACCCCTCGACTGTGTGTTCCAGGTGTACCCGAACTAACGGCGAAGGTTTCGAGTCAATAGCTCTAAAATGAATGAAGAATGTGTTTACAATTGAAAATGATACTCTACCAGCCATGACTATTCTTATTGAAGCATGACCATGCTAATTGGAATTTAGTTTGCTAAAGCCTTCAAAGAAACTGGCGAATGGCGAGTCGTCTGTGCTAAGTGCAATGTAGGCCTATGCAAATGTCATACTAGAAGATAAGCAGTATCATTATGTGATCTTCAGCTTTGATCTACAAATTGATCATGATTGTACAGAATGTTTTTGAATGCAGTTGTCGAATATTACATGCTAGACCTGTGTTGTACGTGTTTCTGTTTAAACTAATTGAGATACCTGAAGATTCTCATGAAGACGTGTGTTGATGGGACCCAGTAGGCCTATATAGTCAAATAATGGTGCGATGTTTGAGTTATTGATTGCTATCGCCTTATAGGTATATATATATATATATTAATTAGTAACTTACTAGGAGGCCTATTGTCATCAAAGTGGATAACTTTGATGCGAAACGTTAACGCATAGAAGTAAGCTTACCAAAATAAGATAATGTCGACATCGTGTGTAAATTAAAAGCTAGCTTGGCCATCAGATAGTACAGCAGTAACAGCACAGCACACTATCCTGAAAACAGACAGAGAATGGCAACGTGCTGCTGCCAATCTTCGCCATGCAGTCAACCAGTTGGATTAACTGCACGCCCAGAGACCACCACGAGGAGGTGTTGGTAAAGGTCTCCGTGGGCCAGGGCTAATCAATTAGCGGCCCGCGGGCCAAATCTGGCCCGCGAAGGCCTAACAACTGGCCCGCGGACCTATGCCAAAATTTAAAAAAAAAATTTTAAATCTATGTTTTTGAATTATTATTACTATAATTATAATTATTTGAATTATATTATATATTTTGCAAACGTATCATTTTAAAAAATTTACTGGAGGGTGCTCAGCAGTCCCCCTCCCCAAACCCCTCCTTGAGCCTCTGGCCCGCCACCATCTCCAGATTTCTCTAGTTTGGCCCTTGACTAAATCTAATCGAATAGCCCTGCCGTAGACCATTCATTGCAGCTCTCAGGCAGTAGAAAGTCATCACAAGTTTGGCATCACCCACAAATAGACCAATTTTAGACATTTTCAATTTGAGTTATTTGCTTTTACTTGGATTGAAATGCAAGGCAAACATTGGCGCTGGGGCAAAACGCGAAAAGACACAAATCAGAGACATGATTGTGCATAGAAATACTATAGCCAGAGAAGGTTCGGAAACGACATAGGCCTACTACACAAGCTTAGGCCTATAAGTCAATGAGTAATCGAAAACAAAGTCCGTGAGAGTAAAACTGAATGAGACAAAACGGAGAGCGAGAGAACAGACACTGCAGCGATAGCGAAAGAGTGAAAAAGAGACACTTAGTTTGAAGATTTAGAAAACACAAAAGACAGGGTTAGCGATTGGGTGCAAGAGATAGAGAGAGAAATAGATGATAAGCCAAGGCCTAAATGAAGATTGATTGATAGATAGATAGACATGGCAGATACAGAAAGAAAGATTGCATAGACAGACAGATAGATAGACAGATAAATACATAGATAGATAGACAGATAGATAGATAGATTAATATAGAGAGTCATAGATGATAAATGGAGATAGATAAATATTAGACAGATCTATAGAGATAGATAGATAAGGCAGAGAAAGAGAGAAATTACAGATAGAGAAATAGATGAATTGATAACTAGATAAATTGGTGCACACATAGATAACTGAACTGATCAATAAGTAGGCCTACATACACAGATAAATATCTAGATAGATAAGACTAAGAAATAAATATTAGATAAATTGATAGATGCATGAATGAACAGATCTATACATCAATTGATAGGTAAGGAGGCACATAGGATGACAGATAGACGAGTATATCGAGAAAATTATTATTAGATAGGCCTACGCAGAGAGAAATTGGTTAATATACAGTGCGATGAAGAAAATATGCCGTTTGGTTGAGAAAAAGTACGACAAACATGAGACTGAAAGTAAGATCGAAACAGAAATAATATGGACGCAGCAGAGGCAGTACATACTATCATGAGCGAGAAGTACCGTTGAGTGAGAGATTGAGAGCATAATGTAGGCTATATTGTTTAGGGTATCTGCTTATACACCTCTAATTGTAACGTCTAATAACGTCCAATTACAGACAACTAAGTCAGTTTAACGAGTACTATGTCAAAATGGAAATAAATTAGCTGCCTGAGAGACTTGTAATGAGTGGACTACCCAAATGCAAACTACTTAATATTATGCAAAACCAGAGCCCTACAGAGAAAATGTGACGCATTTGGCCCATCGCATTTTCTTAAGCAAGCAGTTGGAAGGTAGCTCTATGTTGACCTCAGGTCTGAGGTGAACACAAAACTATCTTCGAACACCTTAATCTTCTCATATCAGACTGAACGCAACATAATCATTCAATAAATTGGTGACCTGAATTTGGCTTTCGAGCGGCGCTTTAAAAGTTTTGAGAAGTTAACGATTACGATTAGAGTTATATGTAGCAGCATAATTTTTATACTGTATGCCATTTTCTTTTCGTCTGTGCATTTAGATGAAACTTATTGGTGTTGAATTGTGTACTTGTGGTCGTTGTGGAGGCAATCAATTATCAGAACTTAATCAGACGGATCTAAAACTAAAGTATACCGAAACTGACTAAAGTAAGTGAAGAATAAACCAAAAAAGAAAATGAGAAAGGAGATCTAGACTAAAAACTCAGAGTAGGACAGTGAAACGGAAGTGAAAAACACAGAATGCACTGAGAACGGAGATAGAAAGTAATGAAACAGTCTGATGATGATGATGATGATGAGTCCTTAGCCCTCAGACAGGTCCATTAATTGGCTTGTATGCCACCCACGTTTTACAAGGGCAAGGTGATTTCCCATTGCCTTCCTTCCTCACAAACAATTCTGGGCGATCAGCTTGTCCAGTGACCAGGGTCACTACGGAGTGGCTTGAGGTAGATTCGAACCTGCGACTTTCCACTAACATGGCATAGAACGTATATCGCTACACCACCGCGTCCCACATTCATCTAACCTAGTATAAAGCAATAAATTCTGTAGCTTAGAATTCTAAAACTAAACTCAGTACTGTAGTCCTCCCCGTGTAGGTCTTCATATCGAGCAACGCATCTCCTTCTTCTCCACTCGTCTCCTCTGTCCATGTCCAGGTCCTTCTCGTTTTCGTCCCATGACATCTCCACTCTCCAGGCATCTCAGGTCGTCTGTGATGGTTTCCAGTCAATTCTAAAGGATAAAACAATAATGCAAAATGTCATAAAGTTAAGAAATGGAGTGAACTAGATAACAGGAAGAAAAAGACGTAGAGTAGGATAGACTGAAAGAGAGCAAACAGTAACTGTTTACATGTATCATTTAACTGAGCTACAATGTGCCAAAATAATTTTTTTTCCAACAGCAAAGCATAAGGACAATGTTGCCAAAAGCTTTCTTCACAAAAAAATCTCATTCCATTCATCCACAACAGGGAGGCAGCCACACCTAAGACAACATTTCAGTCACAAGAAAAGAGAAAATAGGGTCTGAAAACCCAGAGGCGTCCAGATAGGAGGGAGGGTCCAAGGCAAATTCAGGTAGGAGATAATTGATTAGTCTTAGGGGGGAATATCTTGCCTTCTTGACATCTTGAACCAGAGGGTTTGCCCCCATCGCTCAGGGGGTATTGACGCCTCTGAGCAGACCCAAGAAGAGGGAAATAGAGATAATAAGCTGTAGACAGACTTAAGACAAGAGGAAGAGAAATTTACGAAAGAGACAGACAGAGAAGATAAAAAATGCTCTGTGTTTCATTATCCTGGTTGACATTTTGCCACTTAATTAGAATCTTCCAAACGACCAAACGATTTTATTAGCAACCAATCTATGGCATTTTTCGCAAACCTTAAAAACTGAAACTAACCTATAGCCGCTTGCAGGACAGTCGGTCAGTTGAAGGCGGTCACGAACAGGTCTCCATAACCGAAAACAGGTAGCGCTTCATGTCAGATGCCACGGCACCTCTACCAGGATGGACGGTGCCAAAACTGCCGGACTTCTCTGGCCTGACCTGAAGCTGCCAGGATAAACGGTGCCAAAACAGCCGGACTTCTCTGGCTTGAACCTTCCAGGATGGACGGTGCCAAACCAGCCGGAATTCGCTGACCTGTGTAATTTATACACCTGCTGATATTGTATAAATCTAAACAGTGCCTTAATTGAGTAAATTTTATTAAGTTGATAAAGCATTGTACAGAATGTAATGTAGGGCCTAAAGCTAAAAATAACAGACTTATTTTTGCTGACTTGGTGCCACCAATCGTCTGGCATTCTGAAGCTCAAATTGCCTGTCTTGCTATGGTATTGGCTGCTTACAAGGAAACAGCTGCAGTGCCGTACCGAGGGGGGCCAGTGGGGCCTTGACCCAGGGCGAAAATGTGGAAAGGGCGCAAATTTCAGGATGGAATAACTTATTATTCCATAAAATGCACTATCTTAAAAATGTGGGGGCGCCAGATTGATGCTAGGCACAGGGTGCAATTGTTGCTTGGTACGGCCCTGCATGGAAATGCTTGGGTTATGGCTAGAATAAAAAGACCTCAGAGGGGCAGTCATGGATCCATACAATCCAACGAAAATAACAAGCTGCCTGAGATACGTGTAATGAGTGGACTACACAAATCAAAATGTATCCTACTTTAATGTTATCTCAAAGCCAGGGCCCTACACAGAAAATGTGATGCATTTGGACAATCACATTTTCTCTAGCAAGCAATTGGAAGGTAGTTCTGTGTTGACTTGATCAGGTCTGAGGTCGACATCTAGCTATCTTCACACACCTTAGTCTCCTCATGTCAGACTAACTGCAACATATTCATTCAACGCTTCTGAAACAATGCAGCGTTCTTGGATAAGCTGGTTTCCTGCGTTTGGATTTCGAGTGGTGCTTTAGAAGTTTTGAGAAGTTGACGATTACGATTAGAGTTTACAGCAGATTTTTATACGATGTGCCATTCTCTTTTCGTCTGTGCATTCAGATGATACTTGTTCGTATTGAATTGCTTACATGTGTAGGCAATACACGGATCTTAAACTGACGTATACTGAAACTGACCAAAGTAAGTGAACTGTATGACAGAAAAGAAAATTCGAAAGGAGACTTAGAATAAAACTGAGAGTAGGGCAGTGGAACTGAAGTGAAAAACACAGAGAATGCACTGAGAATGGAAATAGAAGGCAACGAAACAATCTGATGACAATGATGATGATTATGACGATGATGATGACAATGATGATGATGATAATGATTTCTCTGCTTGCATATGCTACACGGGGTTGAGAAGAATGAGGTGGTTTCCAATTGTTTTCCTTCCTCACGGACAATTCTGGGTAAGCAAGTTGAAAGAGTTAAAACTCTTCAGATTAAAACTTACTCAGTATACTATAGACCTCTGCATATCGGGCAACGGATCCCCTCGTCCACTCGTCGCCTCTTTCCATTGCCAGTTCCTTCTCGGCCTCGTTCCACGACATCTGGGGTGATAAGTCGTCTTTGATGGTTTCCGGCAAGTTCTAAAAGACAAACTAGTGATGCATAACGTTGGAAAGCAAGAAAGGGAGTGTGCTAGACGACAGCGAGAGAAAGACGTGGAGTAGCCTAGGATAGATTGAAAAAGAGCAAACAGTAACTTTATTACTTAACCGTACTGCAATATGCCAACGAAATTTTTCTATGGCAAAGCATAGGAATATGTTGTCAAAAGCTTTTGTAAAAAATCTGGTTCAGCCAGACCTAAGACAAAATGTTGGGCACAAGAAGGAGAGAAAATAGAGTCAGTAGATCAAAGAAGAGACAAAATTGAGCTATGGCTATAAGCAAACTTAAGACAAGAGGAAGAGAAATAACAAAGAGACAGGCAGGCAAGACAAGTGCAGCAACTTATTTTTTGCTAACTTGGAGCTACCATCGTCTGGCACTCTGAAGCTCAAATTGCCTGTCTTGTTATGGCTGCTTGTATGAAAATACTTGGGTCATGGCTAGAATAAAACGACCTCAGAGGAACAGCCATAGCTTCATAGAATCCAATGCCATAAGTTTCTTGCACCTGGTCTTCAAAAGTCGTGACCAGCGATAGAGGATTACAAACTAGACAAATACAAACTAAAGGATCCAGTGACCCAGGATCTCAAAAATGGTCAGGATTTCTAACCTAACTTCTGTAATACGGGTAAAATGAAAATTGACCTGTTGAATATCAACATATTAATGATATTATCACACTGGACAGCGCAGTTAACTTATTATCAATAGCCCATTAGGCACTAAAGATATGTTCAATTCAATCTTCTCTTCAATCTACAATTAATGTTCGAACATCTAATTAGGCCTAGGCTACTCGAAAACAAGAGAAGACAGGAACACGTTCATGTAGAAACATGATAAGAGAAAGAGAGAAAACAATAGGCCTTCACAACAGAAAACAGATCAAGAGAGAGTTAAATTTGCTAAATTCACCATTTAGTAAAATACCAAAAATATAATAATTTTTTTAAGGTCTACGCCAGTAGGCCTAGTTATAAAGTATCATCGACAGGTCAAAATGGCAAATAACATAATAGCAGCAAAATTTGTAGCTTAAGATCGATAATTCGCTCTCAAAACTGAAAACAATCGATAAGAAATCGTTGTTTTGAAATTTGTTAAGTCTACTTGCTACTTCTCGATGAAAATTCAATCGAAACAGAAGTTGGCGATGCAGATTTGCGAAAATTTAGCAAAAATCCTGAACTCGACCGACTTCTTTGAGATCTACCACGGCCGGCTATATTTGGTAACAGCAGGCCAACTACAAGACATTATGAAGGCATTATGAAAACGCCCTTCAAGTGGATCTTTCACGTTGAAAGGTTTCCATAATTTCAAAATTATTTCAAGGAATGTTTTAGTATCATTTACTGAATAACTCATTGAAGGAAAGAAGTTAATTGCTGCAATAGTCCTTTCATTAAATACCTTCAAAACCAAGCTGACTTTTGACGTTCAATGCTAGTTGGGTTTAAAGCCTTGTATGTTAAATTTGTAGCCAGCTTAACAACCCTGGTTTCTTCAAAGCTATGCAATTTTTTCATATCTGCAAAACAGGCTCTGTGAATCAAAGTTTCGTCATCAAGATCAGGAAATGTAAATGTTTGACATGCATCAGCTTGGTTATCCAGTTGTTCCTAATGCATTAAAGTAAGTGAACAGAGTCAAACAAGAAAAATAATTTCATTGTCCTGTCAAACCGGTTACCAATAAAATGGCTTCAGCTCATTTCCGCCACACAACAGTGTAAACATGTTTCTATTAATTCAATTATTATCAGAAATGATACACAACACTCTGTAACCAGCATCATGAACAGCATGCAACACTCTCAATGTTATTTCCTTCAAATATGCTGCTGTCATATTGACAAGTGGAAGGAGAGATACTACATCTCTGTCCTTAGCAAGGACAGATGCAATCATGAAGGCCTGCACTGTTGTTGCCTGCTGTTGCGAGTTATTGCTGGCAAAGCCTTGAATATTGCCACCTTTAAAAGTTGCAATAGGCTCAACATGTATCTCATCCAACATCAACGAAACAATTTTCTGATATGGCTCAAGATACCGAGCCTTGTTTCTCAAATATGAAATATGTATATCAGTTACAGATGAGGACAAACATGATGTTAAACGACGTAAGTATGACTCATGAGGCAATATTAACACTTTTTGTAAGAAAATCATATGCTTTAGGGAAAACATAAAAAGTCTACAAGCCCAAAGCATTATTTTTGCACTTTAAGTTCTATGTGACATCAAACGAATGTACAGTTGCTCAGTCAAAAAATTCAAAGAAAATGGACTGTTATCCGACTGAATGCTGTCACCTTCATCCCATAACTCCTGAATAAGAGCAGGAGCTTGCTCCATTTTAGGGCACTCGATAGTATCAAGAATACATATACATACATGTGTATCTGATGGAAAAATAACCAACTGAGGATCCTGTCCAATGTGAGCATAAATCCCTGAGCGCAGCGTGTCGAAAGACTTGATGGCATCATTTTTATCCCAGTCCATAAATGCCTTTTGGTCCCGTTTATCCAGTTCTGCGTGCCTGTCTTCTGGAGTCTGACGCTTCTTTGGTGGCTTGGATGACAAGTAAGATGGCAAAATTGGAAAACAGATGGATAAGTCTCTTTCGAAAGTTTAGGAATAGTTCTTTTAACACATAACATTGATCCATCTCGACGCTTGACATAATTTTCAGTCACAATAAATTCTGTTGAAAAATGTTTTATGCATACAACAGCGTCTTTGGTAGGAGTAAAATCTTTCCATGAAATTGCACGGATCCATTTAGTCCGCTGTGTCTCGTCAATTGGAAATCGGAATACACTGACATAAACCGTTCCTCTATAATTTGATGAGTCTGGAACACAGCACTTTCTAGGCATTTCCTGCAGCATCAAATAGATAGACAAACAACAAACATAACTAAAAACAAACATTTCAAGTATGAAGTTTATAGCAAAAATGATATCTATCTAAACCTGACCCTAACCGACTGTCACGACGTCTAACCCGACTCTAACCGACCCTCACTGCGTCACACCTGACCATAACTTTTAGACCACAAGTCTGCACTTGTATAAACAATTGACCGTCTCGCACAACGTCCCAAACTTGTGGAATATCTAACTGTTTTTCTAGCATATGAATATCATCATTATATTCATTTATTATCAATCAGGTGTTGCGAGGCTGGATTTTTACAGTCCTATCCAGTTCTGATGGCTTTCAGATAAGAAGTGAACTATCCGTTTTTGTTGTGTCGACTGTCATAACAGCCGAAACATGAATATGTTCAATGATAATCTAAATCGAGTCAACAAGAAAGATAAATAATACATTTATTAAAATGTGTGACAAATTTACTTACCCACAAATACCACTAAATTTAAAGTATTGAGTGTTTTATCGCAAGTCTTGTAGAAATTTCGTCAAGCCTTCTGTTGACGTTTCAAACCATAGATTATTACATTGTGTTAGGCCTGTGCTATATTAGGAACGTCCGTGGATCTACGCCGCAACTAAAAGTCAATACGCTGACGCAACCATGACGACATTTCGTTTGTCCAGCATAGATAACATGTTCATCTATATTATAAATAAGTAAGTAAATTATGCATATTCTTCAATAACGATACTAATAATTTTCGCTTAAATTCAAACCGCTCTATGATAACATAAATAGGCGCCTATTATACGTTATATACTTATTTAACCAACAATGCTGCTTAGTGAAAGAAGGACATGTCAACGTTACTGATATACAATGATCTCACTCGCAGGGCCGTACCGAGCTCTAATTGCGTCTTGTGCCTAGCATCAATCTGGCGCCCCCATATTTTGCATTTTGAATATAATAAGTAGGTAAATTAAGCATATTCTTTATAAAAAATTATTAATACACAAGAAATGATTTAACTGGTATAACCAAAGATGGTATAACTCCCACAAAAAACTTTCTTAGTTGCACTTTTTAACCGTAACTGTAATTTTAATTTTTTTTCTTGAATGAAAATAGGACCATATTTTAAGACAGAATGAATTTATAGATTAATAAAAGTTATGTCATACTGAAATTTGCGCCCCCTCCATATTTGCGACCTGTGCCACGGCCCCGCCATGGGCACGGCCCTGCTCACTCGGTTCGTTAGCTCTGCGCCCCACCCCTCTTCGCTCCCTCAGCTGGATGTTGAAGATTCGTACTCCGATGTACAACCTGTAACCAAGGACCAATATACACCTTGACCTGTAGCTAGGAATAGGTATGCCTATAATTTCTATAACAAATTTTTTAGAATTGTATATAGATACTACATATAGCACCAGGATAATCATCGTGATTTTGACTTGAGACCTGCATATATCAATCAATCAATAAAAAAATAGTTGATTGACCTCCCCTTCAAGATATCTACTCAGAGGCGCTCCCGGTATAACCCTCGGCTGATAATGGACAGTTTTAAGAGAGGCGTAAAATGAAGATGATGAGTCCTTAAGTAGGTGGCGGAGCTCGATGGGAAGTCCATTCCAGATGGCGGATCCCACGACCGAGAAAGCCCGATTCTGCATTATGGAATTGCGTGCAAAAGGGACGATCAGGTCGCCATGATTGGCAGAGCGAAGTGGTCGTCGACCACTACTGGCAGTGATAGGGCGACATAGCTCCTGCAAATAGGCAGGTGCAGTACCGCCAAGGCAGCGCCAAACTATGGCAGATACCCTAAATAACCAGTGCAGGATATTTCGCATGTAGGCCCTTCTTTGATACTTGACCTGTTCTGGGAATCCCACCGATCAGTCGGGCGGCCGCACGCAAAACCCATTCCAAACGCCCAATCCGAACTTGGGGGAGGTGAGCATATATTGAGGAGCAATAGTCAAGGCGACTGGTAACAAAGGCATGAACCAGAGTAGCTGCGGCGCTGAGGATAAGAGAGCGAGATATTACTCGCAATTGGCGAAACTGGTAAAAGCAACTACGAGAGACATTATTGACATGTTGAGCAAAGGTGAGTTCTTGGTCAAGAGTGACCCTTAAATCCCGAATAGAAAAAATGAAGAGGGGAAACTGGGCAGCGAAGGCACAGAGATCAATTTTCGCCAGCTGCTGTCTGGTGCCAAGCCAGATAAATTGAGTTTTGGATGGGTTCAGCCGAAGCTGATTTGACGACATCCAGCCACCAAGAGAGTTTATAGCAATTTGGCGGACAGGCCACAAGGCTTGAATGAAGAATTTTTTAAATAATCGGCTCGTCATTGCGCTATATTAACGTACTTTTTTTACAGTGTTGCACCTTGCAACTTCGGTATAGGATGGAAGACCTATCGGCGTTTGTAAGTCAGCGCATAGCTTGCAGATACATGAATAGGGGGCCGTCCATAAAGTACGTCACGCTCCAGGGGGGAGGGGGTGTAAGAAAGTGTGACAGTTTGTGACAGGGGGAGGGGGGTCAGGCCATGTGTGACGTCACACATTTAGTTTTTTTAATTTTATTTATAATTTATTTTTTATTTTTTTAGTAGAATTTAATAGCTTTAAAAATAATTTTCAAAAATTTTGTGAAACATTTGAATTTGGACTGTTCCATTTTTTAGTTAGTAAAGGGGTGAAAGAAAATCTAAATTATAATTTCGTTTTTATTAGAGGTTAACACATGGATAAATATTCATACTGCCCGCTGTAACAACCCTAGAGTCATAAAAGCCTGAGGCCAAGGGCTCGCGGGTTGTTACGAGGGTGTTATGAAAAAAACAAAGTATTAATATAATATATATTAATATAAAATTAAAAACTACTTATAATATATTACAAATACTTGATGCTATTGTAATCATTAATATAAATTTTCTTTGATACTATTTACTTTCAGATATTAATTGCTATTGTTCAGTTTATATTTGAAAAATCTTGTGTGAGGATGGAGAAAGGAAACTTGTATACATCACTTTATAATGCTTATGTTAAAGCACACTTAACCACGAGTAAAGCAGATTGCCAAAAAGAAGTTAATGAGATATGGAAAAGAATAAAGTCTGATGATAATGTATTTGAGAAAGTAGAATCACTTTTAAAGGAATATGATGCAATTGCAAAGCAGAAAAAAGAAACGTTAATGACTTTCTGGGCGAAACAAGCATTGAAACCAGACGCTTTGCTTCAAACATCAACTGTGCCAGACGTTCCAACAAAATCATCACTTGTCGAGGAACATGCACGTGGAAGTGTTGAAAGCAATCCATCTACATCCACTACATCCAAGACTGAAGATGTCGGAAAATATAAAACAAAAGTTCAAGATGAACTCAAAGTTGAAATTGATTTGATAAAAAGCGACATGGTTGGATTATATAAAAGAAAAGACAGTGGTCTTATCACAAAAGATCAAGAAACAGAACTGGTGGAAAAGAAGAGAAAAGTAGATGAATTGGAGAAGGAATTGAGTAAGAAACAAAGGGAACAAGAAAGACAGCAAAAAGCCAGGTTGAGAAAGAAAGAAACATTGGCAAGGATATGTGCAGAGAACCCTGAACTCAGCAATGCTTTGAAAATAAGAGAAAAAACTGGTCGTCCTGCAACAGAAATTGATCAACCATTGTTTCTCAAAGCAATTGTCGACATCGCTTTACATGGGTCGGCTGCACATGAAAAACGACAAAGTGACATATACAGGAGTATTAGAACATTAGACCAATTGACTGAGCAACTTAACACTGATGGATTCCATGTCAGCCGGAGCACCGTTTACACTCGATTGTTGCCAAGACGAAGTTCGACATTAGAAGGGAAAAGACACGTTTCCACAGTACCAGTCAACCTAATCCGATCTCAGAACGATTCCCACTCCTAACACATCGATGGAAAGTTCTGCACAGCCACATTGAGATATTTAGAAGAATTATCATCAGTGCTCGGACCTAACGGAGTATGCTTCATTAGCCAGGATGATAAAGCACGAGTTCCAATAGGATTGACTGCAGCGAATAAACAGGCATCATTGCTCATGCATGTGGAATATCGAGTCAGTTTACCAGACCATGATTGGGTTGTTGCAGCCAAACACAAACTTATTCCATCAGTTTATGCTGGAATTCGCATTGAAAAAGATGGACTAGGAAAACCGGAAGTTGTAAGCTATGCGGGTCCAACATACATTGCAATACGATCAGGGAAGCATTCGTCATCTTCTGCTTTTGCTCATGGCTTAGACTTTGAAAAACTATTGGATTTGGATGAATTTGATGCAATAACAAGAGATGAAAGAGACAAGGTGATCAAGCCTATTGTTGTGTTTACAGTGGATGGAGGGCCAGACGAAAATCCTCGCTATCAAAAAGTCATTGACGTTACAATCCATCACTTCGCTAAAAAATAATCTAGATGCCTTATTCATTGCAACCAATGCACCGGGAAGAAGTGCTTTTAATCGCGTGGAACGTCGAATGGCTCCGTTGAGCAGAGAACTGTCTAGTGTCATATTGCCACATGAACATTATGGCAGTCACCTTGATTCGCAGGGCAGAACAATCAATGAGGATCTGGAAAGAACAAACTTCAAGTTTGCAGGTGAAACTTTGGCTGAAATCTGGTCACATGTGATTGTTGACCAATTTCCAAAAGTTGCAGAATATATCAACTCTGATAAATCTGAATTGGATGCAGCAGGACTGATATCGAAGGATCAGGAATGGTTTGACAATCATATTCGCACCAGCCAATATTTCACTCAAATTGTGAAATGTCAGGACATAAAATGTTGCGACAAAGTACGAAGCTCATATTTCAACGTTTTACCTTCGAGATTCTTTCCTCCTCCAATCCCAATCAACCAAATAACTGATGGACTCAAAGCTTCAAAAGAGCAGATGCAGATTCTCATAAATTTCCTTCATTGTTTGTGGCACAAACTCTCAAATTTGATGACATTATGCCGAGATCAACAGGAGTTTTCAAAGTACAACCATATGATCTTTATTGTCCATCTTTGCAGACCAGCTTACTTGATCGAATTTGCAAAGTATGTCACTTATACTTTGCCTCACAAACATTGTTGAAGAAACATGCAGGACAACACAGAGCTCGGGGTCGGAAGAATGTGCCAACACAAACTGTTCCAGAATCAACTCAGATAAAACGCATCCGTCCTTTGAGAATCGCTGCTAGAAGGCAAAGAGAACTCATGGCAGTTATTGCCAGAAGATAAAATGCACATTCAGAGGATGTTGAGTGGCTAGACGAGGATAAAGTTGATCTGTCTGCAATTATCCTTCCAGGAAACGATGATGGTGAAAGATTGATGCCAGTCGTAACTATGGATGAACACTTCACTTCACCATGGATGGATGATGTCTTGTGAATATGTTTGAATTAAACATAATTCACAGGCCCAAAATAAACAGATTCAATATAGCATAAGAGTTTGTCACATAATTTGTCAATCTAGTCTTTTTTTAGTCAAATTGTTTTGTTTCCTTTTTATTATTTAATCACTGGGTGAGGTCAAGTTTCGCTAATCTACTTCTTATTCTATGTATAAAGATTGCATAATCGGAAGATTATCTAAAACTTGACCTCACATATTGTAAATGAAAAAGCAGCAGATAAATGATGTGTATTATATAATTGTCTAGTCTAATTTTTGCAATTTTTGTTTTCAAATTCAATCTAGATTGAGTTACTGCTTCAATGAATAACTGTGACAACTGTTGACAATTGACTATTCTACTAAGTCATTTTAATAATGTGATAGTTCTTTTAAGTGGAAATTTTATATTTTAATACAGTTTAATAGTGAAGTGTGTTTTAGATTAAATTTTAATTAGGTGTTAATTTTAAAAAAAATTTTGTTCGAAAGTGTGACGTACTTTAGGGGGGGTCCGAGATTTGTGACAGTTTGTGACGGGGGGAGGGGGGTTAAAAATGGTCAAAAATAGCGTGACGTACTTTATGGACGGCCCCTAGGCTTGAGTATAGCCTGACATACGGTGCATTGCTCTATATGTGAAGCAGTGGTTCGTACTGCTTCATACGTACGTTTGACAAACTTTTGACATTCTAAGTAGGCTAAGTTTAAAACTTATTCTTGAAATTTTAGTTGAAATTAAAATGATAAATTAAAAATGTATTATTTCAAACAGGAACAACGATTTAGGCATAGGCTACCTTTGGTTTAATTAAAGTACACTGGACAACATGATAGGCCTACGCAGGCCTACATGCTAAATCAGTGGTTCTCAACCGGTGTGCCGCGCGCATATATATGCGTGATTGAATGATAGCCTAATCATCAAGGATGAATCGTAAATTTGCGGAATTCAGAGGGAGGATCGTTGCAGAGGCGATAGGCCTATAGGCTATGGCTCTGTAGGAGGACTTGATAAGTAGTTACCGCGGTTTTGACAAAGACTTAGACAGAACATCACAGAAGGATGATCAGGTTGAACAGGATGGTAATCGTAATTAATCGTCATCTTGTCGACTAATTGGTGGCATCCCTAAATTTTCACACCTCTCATCTTTCACCCGTGATCTCTTCATTGGCTTCCTGCACCTCAACGCATACACTTCAAAGTTCGTACTCTGATGCGAAACTGTCTTGTTGGCTCTGCTCCGGGGTACCTTTGAGCTCTCGATCTGTACCAGAATGTTTTCATTTGCCCCAACGGGCTTCTCTCCGTTCATGTGCCCATGGATTATTGCTAAGGCTGTGAATTTTTCGCGGTCGAAAATTTTAAAATTCGCTGACCAATTCGTGGGCAAGAACATTCGCGGCGCGTTAGCGGTCAAATGTGCTAGGTACACAAATTACACAATAAATAAGTCAAAAACCGAGTATAATCAACGACCATTCATGCCAATAATGGCGGGTGCTGTTGCTGCGACGTCTGCTTTGCAAACACAGCTGAAAGAGCAGGTTGCAATTATATCCTTTTCGCGGATTTCGCCTCTCCACTTTCTACATTCTGTGTTTTGCGCTTGTGAACGGTGATTATTCGCGTGCTTAGTGCTACTGTCACTTCCATTAAATTCGACGTGCACAGTGGACACTGCATGTTCTGCAAAACAATATACCGTCGCTCGCCGATCACCTGAAACGTACCGGGCTTAAACTGAACGTCTTCCTCTAGCAGACGACCGCATCACACTTGTATCAGGCACCATTGCAATTGCTGATAATTATTTTAGGGCATCACTTTTTAATAGACTGTCTTATTGACAAAGAATGAGATTGAATAAAAGAAGTAAAAAATTAAAATTAATAAACGCTTATTTACATGTAAGCTTGGTATAATTATTATTCTCTTAAATGTGAAGTATAACTTAAAGGTGCTTATAAACAACTAAGATTATGACATAACTACTATTATACGTGATTTTGGCGATAGTTTAGCATGGTCACATGCGGACGTCCGCACAGTCCTTTGACCTCCTCCCGCTCTCCGCATTTGTCCGCTTTTCCCATAGCCTCCTCCTCGTTGTGGACGTCCTTTGTTTATGACCCCTAAGCGAACGGTTTATTGCAGTGCAGACAGGTTATTTTGTCGCCATCTTTGACTATTCCATCAGAATCTATCTCAAAATCCAAACGATCACTAAAATTTTCACTCATAAGTTTAACATTATCTTGTTCACAATATTATTATTTACCCCGGAAAGGCGCTGCACCATGCAGTAAAAAATTAATTTTAAATGCGAAAGTAAACAGATAAAAATTATAAACAATTAATTAATCACTAAAATTCGTAGATCTAAAAAGAACTAATTATGATAAAAACTAGCCACTCCTGACATTTTATTCCCTGGGGTCTCATTCATTTAGTATAATAGTAATAATAACAATAATAATAATAATATTTAATAATTGATTACTAACTAACTGAGTGGCTTTGAAGGCAGTCGTCGGATTTATCTATCCTAGAATTATACAGTTTTTGAAGTAGTGAGAGTTCGTCAGCGCATGATTGTAATATCATTCCGTTTCAATTGAGGCCAGGATAAGAGATTTTTATATATTGTCTTATATTACTAAAGAGATTTTTCAGGATTTTAAATCAAAATGTGTAACCTATGCAAATGGAAACCAGAATTTAACTCCATAATATTCACCGTTGAGCAGTTATAACATCCCACGACGTCATAATACGTATTGCTATGGCAACGCAATAGAGACGTTCATTTTTTAACATTTGAAACCGAATTTGTATACATCTGGTTCCATTCAACCCACTTCATGTATCTTCATTCCCTTCCCCTTCTTTTATCCATGTATCTTAACAACAAAGACCCGTCACGACCCGCTCCGAGTCGGAAGACCATATCACGCAGTTGAATGGCTTCTTCATACAACAAACAACCCCAGATCGTTGACTCACAAGAGGGACCAAGGCCCAAACAAAAGGGGATTTGCGGAGCATGCCACAGCGAATGGAAACTGCACAACAAGAATGGCCTCGTGCACAGACATGGACCCAGAGACAACCCGTGCCCAGGTTCTCACAAACCACCATTAGGTCCCCATGTCCCGACAGAGGAACCTCCCAATACAAGGACACAACTGCCAGCAGCATCTCTGGGTACAAATGAGATAAATGTAGTCAATTCCATTCCTCATCCATGCTTGACTGCCAGTCTGATGAAACACATACCCAAAGCAGCCAGACCAGGTTTGAGCGCCTTATTAACCACAATTATAGGACGGATTCTCCTAGATCCATGCTCCTTGGCCCAATGGAGGCAGCTTTTCGCCTTTGTTGCACTGACATTAGCCAAGCCTACAAGAGGAAGCAGACGCCATAACATGACCATAAAAATCAAACAAAGATCTAGCGATTTCCTGGCCAGAAGCTCCAAGGACATTAACTGGCTCTTTATCGGACAAGAGGGATCAGAACACAGAAAGAAAGAAGAAAAGCAAGTGGAACAAACGAGGGCCTCAGCCATGGCCTCTAAATTGGAAGATGGGAATATCCGAGCAGCAGCTAGGATTCTGAGCTCGGACGACAAGCCAATCCCAATTAACGAGACCACATGGAAGGAGCTCAAAACAAAACATCCGCCCCCACCTCAGAGCCAGAAGCCAGTGCCCGGGCCACCGGATGCCGCCCCGCTTCAGATGACCGAGGAGAACGTAATCAGATGCATTCGCAACTTCTCGGCGGGATCAGCCGGTGGGCCAGACGGCCTACGCCCCCAAGCACATCCTAGAGTTAGTAAGCCAACCAGACTCGGGCCCAACTCTGCTAGCCGCCATTACGGCTCTGGTAAACTTGCTTCTCGCAGGAGAATGCCCTTCTGGGATTCGAGCAACCCTTTTCGGTGGAACTCTCTTCGCCCTCAGGAAAAGCACTGGAGGTCTGAGGCCACATTGTCATTATTTACTATTGGCGCAGACTGACAGCCAAATGTGCCAGCTCTTATGAGGCGCCTAAAGTTGCTGAATACCTCTCTACCAGACAAGTCGGAGTTGGTGTACCAGAAGGATGTGAGGCAGCAGTACACGCAACAAGACGATTTTTGAACAGTTTAGACAACGAAACAATCATAGAAAAAAATAGATTTCTCCAACGCATTCAACAGCCTATACAGACTTGAAATGTCGACAGCATTATATAACATTCTTCCTGAACTGGCACCTTTTTGCAATCTAGCTTACTTGGAACACTCACATCTTAAATACGGTCGATACTGTGTCTTGTCCCAAGTGGGGCCCCAACAAGGCGACTCTTTGGGTCCCTTACTCTTCTGTTTACCTCTACAGCCCATCCTCATCCAAATGAAATCGCCGCTCACAGTATGTTTTCTGGACGACCTAACACTAGGTGGCAGAGCGGTAAAGGTTGCGGAAGATATAAACAGACTCGAAACCGAATGCGAAAAACTCGGCCTTTTCCTAAATCGAACAAAATGAGAGATCATTTCGACTTCTGCTGATATCCAGAGACTTCGAACCATTAAGACAGTTCAGATGAACTAACCCTTCAGAGGCCACACTCCTAGGCGCACCTCTGTCAACGGATACGGCCTTGACGAACACTTTGAATGGGCGCAGAGTGGAGCTAATGCGCATGATGGAAAAACTAACGTCCATCGCCACACATGACGCCCTCATCTTGCTCCGATACTCGCTGAGTGCCACCCGACTAGTATATACCCTCAGAAGCTGCCCATGCGAAGGCCACAAAGGACTGGAGGAGTATGACAAGGCCTTGAAGGTGGGCCTCGCTGAGGTGCTCAATCTTGCTCTCACCGACGAGGCATGGCTCCAAGCCACCCTGCTCATCAAAAGAGGAGGACTGGGCATCCGATCAGTGGTTTCGCTGGCACTTCCAGCCTTCTTGGCATCGGCCGCAGCCACTGATATACTCCAGACAAGGATTCTGCGAGGAAAGCCTTAAAAGGACCCTGCCCTGGAGATCCTTCAGGCCAAATGGAGGGAAACCAGCGGAGTACCAGAGCCGGAAGAAGCTTGGGCTCACGAACAATCGAGATGGGACGACCCTTTGATCGAGCTCGGAGTGGCAGACCTCGCCTCCAGAATGCATGATTCCCAGAATCAGGCACGTCTTAGAGCAGTGGCAGCGCCACACGCAGGCGACTGGCTCTTAGCCCTACCGATTACCAACTCCGGGCTGAGACTTGACGACGAGTCCCTGAGGGTGGCGGTGGGTTACAGACTTGGGTTATGTCTGTTTACCTCATTCCTGCCCATGCGGTGCCCTGGTCGAGAGAAACGGATATCATGGTCTCTCATGTGGCCTGGGTCTGGGACGCTGGCCCAGACACGCGGCCCTGAACGACCTTATTTGTAGAAGTTTATTCCGTGCAGGGATCCCCACTGTCAAAGAGCCGGTGGGCTTGACCCGATCTGATGGTAATATACACTCATATACCATGGCGGGCGGGGCTGTGTTTGATATGGGACGCGACAGTCTCAGATACAATGGCACCGTCGTATCTGCCAGAAACATCACAAAGAGCGGGCGCTGCGACCGAGAGGGCGGCGAACCTCAAAACTCAGAAATACGCCGAGCCAGCCTCCACGTACGTCTTCACACCGGTGGCATTCGAAACCTTTGGCCCCATCAATTCCGAAGGCCAAAGCTTCCTTTCAGAACTGGGACACAGACTGAGCGCCGTCACTGGGGAGCAGAGGGAGACGACTTTCCTCTACCAGCGCTTCTCGATGATTATTCAACGCTACAACGCAGTTGCTTTCAAGGGAACTTTCGCTGCTCAGGAGTCCAACGAACAGGGCTACTCCAGACGACATCACCATTAATTAACATGGAAGACCATAATAATAATAATAACAATAATAATAATAGTTATAGTAGCTATAAGAATTCAAACACAGAACAAGACACCATCTCTGCATCCCAATCAATATTCCTTCAAGCGAACAAGAGCAATAATCAACATATTATACAAAATAAAATACTTGAATTACAATATTCAACAATGTGTGAAGCAAAGAGGGTATCCTGAACTAGTATGCTTCTACATGTATGAAGACCATTATTTTCAAGCTCCTCTCTGTCCAATGTATCTAGACACTTCTATTGAAAATCCTCTGCTTCCATATACTCTGTCCAGTCGATCCACTTCTATAAATACACTGTACAGTACTAACAAATCCAGTCCAATTGCAGTAAAACACCACCGCGATGACAATGACAATGACCTCATTGAAAAGTCACCATCTCCATCCTCATCACCACATTTATCATCATCATCACAATAGGCAGTCACCATCATCCACATTCCCTTTTCCTCCCTCAACTCCATTCTTCATCTCTGCATTAATTTCAGCAGCTCAGTCCTATATGCTCTTTCCACAGTCAAGCATTCCTTCCAAATTGATTACTCAACTAAAACAATAAGTTATCCTAAATCCGATTTCAATCCAGAAGTCGAACTATTAACTCGACAATCAGCATCAACCGTTCATCCACTGCAATCGATCAATTCATCGATCCAATAGAATCGCAACCACACCTGATCCTGATCACTCCAATAGTCACAATCAAATTGATCACGATTTATCAAAAGTCACAATCACAATTGATTTTGGCATCTGCTTCCTTCAATCGACATTCAACAGGCTGATGAAATCACGTGCAGTGAGAATTGGCCTTTGGCTAAGAAAGGGTTAAAGCAAAGATGTTGTACAACAGAAACAAATTGGTTGGGTAGTGCCGAATGCAGAGGCTAATTTCGGGCAAGAGTGCAGATAAGGGCACAACACATCTCGAAAAATTCAAGGATCTGATGCGGCCGGCAGGTGCTGGCACTGGCGCTAGTGCTGTCGTCTGGCAGCACCTCAGCCTCTGCATCAGCTGATTCTACAATTAAACAAGCAATGTAATGTAATTTAAAAGGAGAGTAATACAATACAGTACAACACAATGTAATGCAAATCATTTAATGTTGCATGGTTTCAAAGTGGACTTCTAAACTTTGTAAGACATTATCAAATTTACGTTGTACTGCAACACAAAGCAACATAATGTAATGCAATATGTCAGCACTCGTAAAAGCTGGTGCTCTGAAATCATAAATAAACTGGTGCCCTGTGCTCGTAAATAAACGGGTGTCACGAATAAACTGACGTCCTGCACCTAGCATCTTAGCTTCAGAATAGCGCTTAAGAAATCTGGAGTTAACGACTACAATTACAAGCATTTCAACATCTTTCTATAATGTTCCTATGCCACAAAGAAGCTGACAATGGATTCTTTCACTTTCTGACCATTTAAACTAATGCAGTCGCCCTTACAAGATGGATATAGATCTGACCCATTCGTCCTGCTCTGATTAGATTGGTTCTGACCTATTTCTCTATTCCCAGATTTGAAATTTTTCTGACCAACCGTATGAACTCGACTCTAAGTCGATTCAAGTACAAGTCGAAGTGCAATTTTTGGACAAAAATACCATCCAAAATTGACGGCTCAAGTATAAGTCGAACCCATTAAATCAAAAACGAGTGATAAATCGAGAAGTATAGCTTGATATCTGCTGTCTTTCGGCGGAAAAGTTCGGCAGATTTCTCCGCGAAATATATATTTTATTATGGGTAGATCAATATTATGCATGCGGCCGTCCTAAGTCGAGAGGTATAGCCTGATATCTGTTGTCTTTCAACGGAAAAGTTAGGCGGATTTCTCCACGAAATATTTATTTTACTATGGGCAGATCAATCTTAACGTATGCGGCCGTCCTAAATCGAGAGGTATAGCCCAATATCTGTTGTCTTTTGGCGGAGAAGTTCGGCGGATTTCTCCGCGAAATTTATATGTTACTATGGACAGACCAATATTAATGCATGCGGCCATCATAAATCAACATATATAGTTTGATATCTGCTGTTGAATGTTGAATATTGGGTCCGAAAATCTCCCACTATTTTGTCTCTCGAGTATAAGTCGAAATACCTATTTTGTCGTTCTGAAATAATCTTAAATTTCTTGACTTATAGTCGAGTATATACGGTAGTTCTCTTTATCCCGATAAGATGGGATTCTGACCTATCTCCACTTGCTATGATTCAATAACCATTTATCCCAGTTCTCCCTTCCCTGATTTGACAGAGCACTGACCTCTTTTAGCATCATGAACTCATTCAATTTACCCCATCTGACCCCATTAATGGTGCTCTGATATAGTGGGCTACTGACCTAGTTCTGCTTCACCCGACCCAGTGCTCGCTGTCATGCTGGCCTTGGTCATGCGCTTGACCCGGGCAGCATCTGGATGATCCTGTGTGTCAAGGCTCTTGAAGTCCAGCAGATAGTTCTTCTGATCCACCTGATACAACTGGAGACTCATCTTCACCTGAACCACAAGAACAACAGCACCCACATAGCACTAGGTCAGATAGATGGTCAGAGAGAAGGAAGGATGGAAGGAAGCAGGGAACGTGTAGATAGATGGATGGAAGAAATGATGGATGCAGGGAGATGGAGGGAAGGAAGAGAGCAACAGAAGAAAGGCAAGAAGGTTTGGGAAAGGAATGAAGAAACAGCAGAAGGGAGTGATAAAGGTAAGGAAGGAAGGATGGATCGAGGAAATGAAGGAGGATGAAAGCAATTTACTTATCTGTTGGTGAAATCTTGAAGGACCTACGGAGAGAAAGAACAAACATGGAAGCAAGTAAAGAAAGGATAAGAGAATTCACAGTAAGTAGGGAAAGAAGAGGGAAGTATGGAGGAAAGGGCAGTGAAAAGGAGAGAAGGCAAGAAGGTTGGGTGGACAGCTGAAGAACGGATGGAAAGAGTGATGGAAGAAATGTGGGAGGAATGGAAAGAGGAAGACATAGAAGAAAGGAGAGATGGAATGTTGTCTGGAGTGAAGGATAAACCAATACAAACAAAGTAATCAAATGAAGAACTCGAGATACTCACAAATTTTCCTGTCACTGGATTCTTCTTGCGAACTCGAACATGGAAATTGTTGACAGTCTTCCACTCCTAAAAATTTTTAAGTAGGCAAATAAAACAATTTAATCAAAAACTAAATATTTGAAAACAAAGTCTCAAGTTTAGCTGCTTTACAATATCTCTTTGACCGAATAATATCCAAATAGTGTGCTTAGGTAACTGTTTTAAAGATAATAGATGAATTCTAATTTACACTACATTAAATAAGTTAGTCAGTTGGTCAATGGATGAAAGTTCTCACATAGCTAAGGGTCCGCATGGCTCGATAGACCTCTTGCATGATGTCATGGGGCTTACTCTGGGACCGGATTCCTACAAAGGCACAACAGCAAAAATCATCATCACTACCATTGTAGCAATATAATTATCATCACAGTAATCATTCTTTCCTTGTGTTTGTAGCTCCAACCTATAACTCTGCTCTTCTGGGTACTTATTATTATTATTACTATCATTACAATCATCTATTGTGGCTCTTTTGTGCAGTCGAATCTTCAGTGGGATAAACCATTCTGGGAAATCTTTATATTAAATATGTAGTTTGAAAATCAATCAAATTTTAGTCACAGAACTGTATTGTTTGGATATATCACCAATTTAGTGTTGACTTTAATCCTATCCACAAATTTAAATATGGTTTAATTCTTAAATGTTTACTATACTACTATTATTAATAAAATTAATAACATGGTGCATACCCACGGTGCTAAGTCATTGGGAACCAAAGACCATGAAAAGCAGAGTGAGTAAGAATATTCTTTATTACACTACACCAAAATACACAATATCTGACAATAGGTATAAATAGTATCATCAATTTTAAACAAAGTCATATACCATTGCATAATAAAAGTTCTCTTTGCAAAGGCATCAACTCTAGGTAGGGTAATGTCGTGTGGTCTGGATCACATGTTGTATGGGGTGACCTTACGTACAAGGAGAAGCTTGTGAAGAATGTGAAATGAGATCAAAGGGACTGAGCAGAAAAGAGCAAGGCCAGCTTTAGAGCAGTGCTCTTCAACAGAAGAAAATTCAACAGGAAGGAAGCCAGAACAGGTAAATAATCGTAAGAGACCACTATGCCTAGTGTATTAGTACTAACCCAGGTGCCATTTAGCTTTTTTCAGCTGAGCGTTTTTACGTTCCACGAGAGCAAACGGTTCCAATGTTGCAGTTGTGGTTATGTCTGCACAGAAACAACAGAAATGAAGAATGCTCAAAATAATCACTAAACTCTACAAATGATATGTCATAAAGTAAAAAACAAAATAAAAAAATGCCAATTCCTTTCCATATGGCATGATCTTAAGGTTAGGCTATGGAGAGCAGTCTACTGTGTCCTGGACTCCTGGATCAACATCAAGAACAGGGACTCAGTTGGACATTTTTAATTACCAGCAACTCCAGATCATGTTGTATTAAAATGCAAAAGGAACATTTCTAAAAGTAACCGTCTACATCTGTGGAGATTCTATGAATGAACATGACATTGGGCTGTGAGATTATGCACAAATGTGAAAACAATAAATCGATGTTGGTTTAATCATTGTAGCGTAGTTGACCCATGTTAAGTGGGAGATTTGCATCCCAAGTGAAGTGGTTTATTGTAGGATCAACATGCATGTTAAAAGACACTTTGGATCCATGACAGAGCTGGTGGTTATTGAGAAAAGCTGTAAAACATGTCTGTTGAACAACCTGGTATCAAAGGCAAAGTCTGGCTAAAGTCGACCGGCGTTCAGGCAAAGAATTCCCTTATCTCTGATGGATGAACATCAAAATAATCCATCTGGGTGACCATTCATTTCATCGCAGATCACTTCGTCGCAATCATTTCGTCGCAGATTATTTCGTCACAATGCATTTCATCACATATTGGTTAGGGTCAGGTTAAGCATCGTGAGGGTCGGTTAGGGTCAGGTTATGCGCGGTGAGGGTCGGTTTATGTCAGGGTATGCGTCGTGAGGGTCGTTTAGGGTGAGGTCATGCGTGTTGAGGGTCACTTAGGGTCAGGGTATGCGTGGTGAGGGTCGCTTAGGGTCAGGGTTAGTGTGGTTTTTAAATGCGACGAAATGATCTGTGACGAAATGATCTGCAGTGAAATGAATGGGAACCATCCATCTGCACAACACTGAACTGTCTGTACCGAAACACTTAAGTCTGATCATATATACCAGCAAAAGGAAAGATAGATTATATCTAAAAAATAATAATCAACACAAGAATATAGGGTTGTTGGCCATAGACAGTCATTGTGAAATGACTTTGACCAAACAGTCACTGCAAGGAGTCCATTCATCACTACCTGATTGCTCAAAACCACCTATTTCGTGTATGAATTCATTAGAGCACTCAAGCAGAAGATCAACTGCTAGCCTCAAAGTCTTCTTCCAAATTCTTTATGTTATAAATATAATTAAACATCAATTGGTGCTCCAAAACAAAGTCCCAAAAGTTCCATTAAAAATACTTACGATTTCATAAGACTAAGCTCAACACATGTACTTTGTTTACCCACATTGCAATCAAGTCCAGCAGGAAGGAAACAAAGGATATGGGGAGAAGATGAACTGATCAAAGGTTAATTATTTGGCAGAAGAAGGCCCAAGATGATGGATAATTAATGGTACTCCAAAATAACTAACCTGGCATGCGTTCAGGGTGTGGTCGGCTGGTAGAGTCCTGCTGAGACTTCTGGAAAAACACCATTCATGAAATAATACTTATTACCATCACAACTCTTGTTAATATTCGCTGGATTGTCACTACCAAGTTGTTACGATAACATGTATTGTACAACTTTAAAGTCATTGGCATCATTATTGGTATCAACATCATCATCATCATCATTACTATCACGCAACTGTGACTATATCCTTGTTTTCTCAATCACTGCCTGCAATACAAGACCACTATGACCTCAATCACAACCTTAATTATCACCTCCACCACAACAATCAACCTCAGCATCTCCATCAACATCCTTCTGCTTTTCCTCATTCATTCTTCTTTTCTGCCATCTCGTCTCCGTCTTGAGGTCCCACTCCTCCTCCTCCTCCTCTTCTTTTACTCTTCTCCTTCTCATCTGGGACTCATCTCATCCTCCACTCTTGTAAATTTATCCACCTCTACCTCATTCCTCCAATCCTTCTGTTTTTATCCCTGCCTTCTCGTCGACCACTTCCGCATCTTCCCAATCACCCCAATGGTCCTCCTCTTATTCTTCCTCGCCCCTTTTCCTCCTATGTGCCTCCTCTTGCACTGCTTCCCTCATTGCCTCTGATCTCAGTCTCACCCACCGACATATAGGACTCGGATGGCGGACTTGATGCCAGGAAGAAGTCACGTATCTCCAGCTTGGCCGTTTCGTCAGCAATCCGTTTGTTGTCAACGACTAAGTTATAAGCGATCACGAGCTGATCCTGTGGATCACCACTCAACAACGCACAGTGAACATCCTGCTCCGTTACACCACATTTCTAAAAAAAGAATACAACATATGACTTTATACTAATGCATCATTCCATATCATGTTCAGTGAACATTATGCTATGAAGCAAAATGACACATTTCTACAAAAACAACACGACATACTAAATTATATAAACGACATAATACCCAACCAATGCAGACATATCACAACCTGCCTCTATGTGGGACAATTAATTTCAATTGCGATGGACGTAACTGAGCGGCAGAAAGAAATACTTTCACAGATCTGTGCCAATTTTTTTCATGATTTGTTAAAGCTCTAACTAAGACTCATGAAATGTCTTGTACAAGTGTTGCATCTGCTGCACTACATGCATCTCATGGGAGACATGTACCCTGTAATTTAAAGTATTCATCAAATGAGTAAATGCTCTTCATGCCTAAGAGATAAACTTGCTGTGTTTACACAACTGGAACATCATATATTTAGGCAGTGAAGAGAAGCTTTGAAATGAATCTACAAATAAATGTTCAGTTAACCAACTAACTACCAATGCCAACAAATATCCTCTTCTAAAATTCCACACCTATACACCTACAATAAAATTTACAATATAATGCAATAGATTGAGATACAGTAAAATACTGATACCACCAACAAACTGCTCCAAAAATAAAAAAACAACCATTGAAGTCTTTCTCTGATGAACCATGCTCCTACACAAAACATACATCATTATGCAATACAATGTGCATCCACTCACGTCACAGACTTCGCGAATGGCGTCAGTATCGACGACCGAAGCGTCGACGTCACTGGCCGTCGGAAAGAGATAGTCAGGCAGATCGATCTTAAACCATTCCTGCTCCCTAGAACAGAAATTAAACCCATCCTCAACAACCATGCAGATCAGATGGCAAAATAGACGCCTCCTGAATCATCAGTCTACAATAAACTTTAGCATTTAAGCTGGAATAATTCAAATGCTCTCAGTGGAGATAAAAAGAAGTATATAGCAACTGAAAACATCTAGCACCTCACATGCTTAGGAACTGAGATGCCTAACAGCTGCAAATGCCTAGTAACAGCAAGATGTCTAAGAACCTAAATGTCTAGCAAATGAGATACTTAGCAAATTTAAGTGAGATTCCTACCAACAGAAAGGACTAGAAACTTAAAGATGTAAGCAACTGGTGCCTAGCAACTGTTGTCATAACCACCTGACATCTTTGATGGTTGCCCTCTTGAGTGGGTCGACCTGCAGCATGTGCTTGACAAGAGTTACGGCTTTCTTGTTCATGTAGTCCGGAATGGAGAAGAGACCGGCTGAGAAGCACAAAAGACAGATATGCACCAGACACTGTCATGCCAAGAATAGTAACTAATCACAAGCAAAATCCAAGAATTAATACACATTAGAATTTCATCTAGCAAAATACATCAACTATAAAGACAACATAGTTTGACCATCTTCCAAAATCAGCAGGGACATAATTCTAAATTTAAAAGTTCTTTGCACAAAAATGTCAGCCAATGAAGACAAGTTCAAGCCAAACATAATATTTATTAATTATTTATTACCGAAATTTAATACCGCCCTTCTTCCAAAATTTTTTGCTCAGAAGTGCACACACACACACCTCGATGGCACAATTGCAGTTGTACTGCAGAGCAATTGTGCGCGAAGGACTTGCTCAAGGTCCCTACACAGTGACTGCCTGGGCTAGGGTCGAACCCGCTCACTCAGCGCACACTGAGTGTTACGAGCTGACTGCTCTAACCAATCGGCCACTATGCCAAACAAATAATAGATAAGACTTCTTTTGAAACTACAGTTTTTGAAAATGTCATGTGCATGAATTTATGAAGCTACATACTTTTTATCTTTCGAAAGAGCGTTGGCACATGCTCATCGTCAAATGGCAGCTAAAAAGTATGACACAACCTGAGTCAATACCGTCACCATCACAGAAGCGTTATAATCATCATAAACTGGACCACTACTCATTTTAAGCACCTAACGCTAAGCGTTGTGTAAAATCAATCCAGAAGTCATTATTTTTACCCCAAAGTAGGAATAATCATTCAAGATTTAAAAACATTAAACTACAAGCAAAGGGAAAGGTCAAGTAAATCAGATCTTGGCTAGCCCCTTTAGATGCAGACATGTCTATGAGGCATCTTGTATTATCACCCAGCATGACAACAAAAGAGTAATTTAATGGAAACATAAACTTCTAAAGGATCGGAAAATGAAAAAGGAAATCTACATGAGAAGAAAAGAAATGAAGACAAGCTGAAAACCACATAAAAATGAGTGAATGCAGTTAAAATATTGCAAACTGTAAACTGAGGCTGGGCTATACCTGGAACCAGTTAGAGTTCAATGTCTGGGATTATAATTATTACCATTTTATATGATGTATGTATGATCCTGCAGGACCCAACCTATGCCCAGAGACAATAAAAATCATTTGAAGTTAATATAGTAGTAGCAGTAGTAACATCAGTACCTTTAGATACAACAACAATAGCAATAATAATAATAATCATAATAATAATAATAATAATAAGTAAACAAACATCAAACTCCTCAATACTACTATTGTATTATCATTGTCATTGTAGGTTCAACAAAACTTACAGTTCCACAAAGTAAAGCATAGAGAATGACACCACAACTCCAAACATCAACTTCTGGCCCGGCATATAATCTAAAATTAGAAAAAATCACACAGGTTCACCTCAATCTATTGCATTCCAAATGTAACAGAAATAAAGTGGATGATTGCATTAAAGAGAAAGAAGAGCAAAAGTAAAAGTAACAAGTTAAAGTGAAAACAAGGGTTTTTCTAGACTCTCTTTTATCTGGTATATGGCGCAATGGTTCCATTTCCATAAGAGATTTTTGATTACATATCATTGATGATATAAACTTGCCAGAGTGGAGCTCATCAAGGAGGACTCATTCAAGTGGTTAAACGATATTTAATTTTTTGCACTTTGGTCATGTTTTTCTCAATTTTTAAGTAATAGTTTTCTAAGTTTTTGAGTTTTTTTCCGTAAAAATGTCTGCAAAATTTCAGCTCTGCAGGTCGACGGGAACATACCTGAAAAAGAGTTGATAGATGAACGACGGACGGTCCGGTCCGTCCGTGAGAAACACTACGAAAGCCAAGTTAAATGAAAGGGTAGAAAGGAATATAAGGAGGACGATGAGGAGACAAAAAAAGAGGAGCAGCATAATCAAGAGATTAATTCTGAGACTAACTTTCCAGAGATAACTTCAGGGGCAGCATAGTTGGGTGATCCACAGCTTGTCCGCAAGAATTCTCCATCGGTCATCATGTTCGACAGCCCTTCACATTTATAAACCATTCGTCAAACAATCAACAGACATCTATAAACCACAGAACAATCGTGGTACCAGTAATAACCATGTAATAACCACAATAACTACAGTAATAACCACAGAAATTATCAAAGTAAACCCACATAATAATTAAAGAAGTGACCAAAGTAATAGCTACAATAATAAACACAGTAATAACCATAATTTAGTAGCCAAAGTAATTATTATGCGAATAACACAACTACTAAAATAACTTCAGTAATAACCAAACTAATACTAACAGAGATGACAAAAGAAATAATACCAATTAATTCTAAAAAATACAGAAGTTGTCACAACAGTAACTTTAGTACTAACAATAACACAGCATTAATAAGCATCACAAAAAAATAATCACAAAGATAGCTAAAAGAGAAACTAAGGGAGCATCATAAAAAAGCTCAGATACATCCGCACGCAATTATAAAGTGTGGTCCTCATTTTTCAAATTACAAATTCGAACTTCTCACCAGACCAACAGTTTCCCCTTTAGAACAAATAAATTATGCCCTAAATCCCTAACTTTGTCAATTTAGGGTATGGTCAATCCAGTGGTTCATCCGCCTAGAAGTTATTTCGATTGAACATAATAGAAACATTTACGTTACTAAAACTGTACAATATGTTACTTGACACATGAAGAATAAGCGGAAGAGCGGTCCCTTCAACTGGACTTGTGGTAGCCATGGGAATGAAGTCTTAGTGACTTTATTTTCTTAGCCTTGGTATATGAGGGTGCATGGATAAGTCCTCTCCCTCGCCATCTCATTTTTAAACTGACATAGGACATTCATTGTACCGACTGTACTCGTCATGGTTAAGTTGGCTAAGGGTGACATATGAAACAGAGGAATAACATGCAAAATGGAGCAAATTTATGTTAATTTTTAACATTCACAATACGGTAACCACACATTGAGATGAGATATATGAGATATACAAACCAAAATCGGCGATCTTGACATTCTGATATTTGTCAAGCAGGAGATTTTCCGGTTTGAGGTCACGATGAACGATCATGTGACGGTGGCAGTAGTCAACGCCAGAAATGATCTGCTGGAAAAACCGCCTTGCCTCCGCCTCCTTCAACTGAAGACAAACATCACCAGTAAATATCTGTGGTTTAGGTTTGAAATGCTGGACAGAGTAAGGTGGGTTAAGTGGGGATCAATTTTAGCATTAAGGGGAATTTTGGGGAAATGGGTTTATGCAGCCCCCTATTAATTGACTAAACAAAGGGTTTCACAACTGCATTAGATTAACTGCAAGCCATAGAAACACTGAAAATAGGTTAAAGAATTATAGTACAGCAAAAATGAAATTAGGATATATTTTAACAGATATAATGAGCAGAAACAAGGGATTCTTCTCATCTTATGTTTGTGAATTCACATTAGGGTGGAACTGAAGATACACTTCATTAGCAAAAAAGCAAGTATAAATTATATATTGGAAATATTCAGACAGCAAAAACCAAAAAGCCACAAATTTTCTTATTGTCTCAAGAAAGGCTTATGAATAGAATGCGCTGGCAATTTGAAAATTTTTGTCAAAAGTACTAATGCGAATTTCTAGGTCAATGTGACAATTTTCAGCACAAAATTTACCTAAGATTCTGATATTTGGACATTTCTACTCTTGAACTGCACAATTTGTCAACATTCAATATAATAACAACTGCCATTTGTATTTGCATCCTCAGAAGGCTGCGCATGAATATGCATGTTAGTTATATAACAACAGCCTCACTCAGAGATGGAACACTTGTTTAATTCACTGATTAATGTTGATATGATTAGCTTGAAGTTCGAGCTTCTTTGTAGCAGTGCTGATTATGGGGATCGAGCCTTTAATGGTTGAACAGGTATTGGTTATTACATGATCATAAACAGTGAATGTGTACCTGTAGGCCAATAATTTTATGGTGTCCATTTATTCATCGAACTTTGTACCACTTAGACCGGGATTTATATCTGTCAGCTATATTGCTTTTTAAATGACTTTGACTCAAAGCAATTATTATCCATAGGTGGCCTTACATCTAACTTACTCAAGTGATGTATATACATAGTTAGATCAGTAATCACACGGAGAACCGAATCACAAATGAAGTAATTTAGCTGTAGCCAACAATAGCCTCTGCTAAATTAGGAAGGTTCTTGATCCTTAGGGGAAGTATTTCAGGGCAGGAATTGTTCTTCAAAGCAATCGCTCCTGTAGAGAATGGCCAAATAAGTCATAAAATCAAAAGACTAATCCTATCATGCACATTAACTGTAGGAGCACACAACCCAACCTGGGTGAATCAAAATTATTACTTCCTCAATTACCTGTCCTGTTACGGACAGTTACAGAAACTTGGCTAACGGGTAAGCTAGAAAAGTTAAGCAAACATTCCGGGTTATTATTTTCTGAGCAACAAAAAGTGCTGGCTAAGTCAGTGTTTAATAAAACTTATATAAGTTTTCAATCACTTGACAGACCCATTTAAATATGCAGCATCATACATATGAAAGTCAATTTGTGAACATTTCCCTATATAAGGCCTAAGTATAAGACACAGTTGGGGTAATAAATAGAACAACTAGACTGTGCTTGAAGGATTTTCATGAGGAATGCAATCAACTTGTCCAATCACTATAAAAAATTTATTTTGCTGGTGACTTTAACACTGATCTGCTCAAATCGGATGATCATGCAATAAATGGATATTTCATTAACCTAATGTTCTTCCATCATTTTCTCCCACTTACATACCACCCCACTAGGATAGCTGCCAACTCCTTAACATTAATTGATAACATCCTCACTAATAATTGAACTTGGGACTCTTCACTCTTCGATAGCTGTCAGTGATATATCAGATCATCTGCCAATAATACCCTGGATTAATTCAACAAAATTAGGGCTTAAAAATGTTCTAATTCGACTCATGACATCAACGAGAAAACTAGTAACTTATTATAGCAAATGTAAACATGAGTAGACTGGTCTGAAATGCTTGATGCTGGTGACACCAACTCAGCATACCCCTATTCATTGGTCAGTTTAACCCTTTAACGAACAGCCAGATTGATTTCCCATCCATTTTAGTATGTGCTGGACATTAAAGTATTAAGTCTACTTATGTAAAAGCATTTTTCTATATGTTGATCAGTCACTAGCAGACAAAATCTAGTCAATTTCAAATACTTTCATAATAGCTTGGATAAAAGCCCTCCTTGAGTTTCACTGTGGTCGGTCTAACTTCACCTGAAGAACTAATTCAGCTTGGTTGGACAATGCACACATTACTATGCTGTGACAACATCGTCAAGCTGAATATCAAATGAGACAAATAAAGAATAATGTTATGTTATTCGGCCTGATCATTAACCACTTTCAGTATTGTAATTGAGTCATAGAAAGGAGCCTCTGGTGCTAGAGAAGAAGACCAAGCTATCAGGTACACACATTTTTAGCTCTCCTCTCTTTCTTCTGCTGGAGTCAATGTGAACTTGACCTGAATCTAAATTTTTAAATGCCTACTGGACCAGTACTGGTATTAGTTTACAAAATGCCAGGCAGCGGCCTTGGCTTCAGAATCGTTGAGCTACCTCTAAATATTTAACAATAGGCAATATCAGTCATTTTTTTTCCAATTGTATTCAAAGTAAAGGAACAAAATAAGAGGACCAGATAATATTTTTCAACTCAAAAATAAGTTACACCCTAATTGTCATTTAAAACTTTAGCTGACAGTACAAAACAATATTTAATATAAATTATTTTCAATTGATGAAATCAATCTTGAATCAAAATATCGTAATTACCTTTCCATGTTTAATAATGTATTCGAAAAGTTCCCCACCACCAACGTACTCCATGACCATAAAGATGTCTGTTGGAGTGCTGATCACTTGGTATCTGATGAAGACAGGAGAATAACAGTTAAGTAAACTAGGCAAGCTAAATAGAAAAGTTAAGTGCATTGTTGTAACATACTTCATTTACAGTTAAATCTGATACACAATGGTCACAGATAAACACCATCTATTTAACATTAAAAAGCAAGAGTGGCAATACAGGAAAATCAAATTTGACTAAATATTTCATTGACTGGCACCTGTAAGCCTACATTTCAAGATGTGCTAAGAAGTAAAGAATTCAAAATTTAAAATAGAAATCAATGTTCAATCTTAAACGAAGTAATGATAAATAAATCATTCATCAATCATTCAAACAGCAGTCAATCAATCAATCAATTATATTCATGAATCACTAAGTTCATTAAATTACTGAGTCAATAACTGAGTCAGTGAGTGAGTGAGTGAATCTTATTGATCTGGTGTAATTGTAAAGATGAAACAATCCATGAAATCAATGCTTGAAATGTTAACTAGTGATGGAGGTCGAGGAGTGCATCAGAAGAGATAATGTTTGTCATCATAAATGATGTCAGTCTTAGATCGTTCTAGAACATCATTTGCACTCAGTAGCTGTCACTAATAAAAAGACTTCTACAGCAACACAATAATAGCAAATAATATTCATAATACAGTAGTCGTTAGTGATTTAGTTTTTATAAGTCCATTTACAGATTTTGCAAGTCTACATTTCAAGATGTGCCAAGGAGCAAAGAATTTAAAATTTGTTCATCACAAAACTCAACATAATGTACATTATGGTTCAATAAATTTCATTACTCTCATTAACAACAACAGTTTAATTGTAGTTCCCTTGTATAATTGCAGTTCCCAATGACAGACCTCTGCCTTCTGAAATGTCTTAAATAACAGGTAACCTAAACTCTGTTACTGCCACACTTAGTGATGCCAGTTCCAAGCCTGTGTAAATAAGTAGGGAGAAACTAATAATCATCGTTATGACACAGCACTGTTAAACAGCAGCTGCCTACCAGATAGGTAATTGGCATAAATTAAACAAAATATGGTAAGGTCCATGTCAACAGCTCTGGCAGCCAAACGATGTCAACACTCAATTATCACAAATCGGTAATGTAATTTTGAGATTTCTATAAAATGACAGATAAGCTAAGTTGTGGAAACCAGTTCATTCAAATCTGTTGTCCAAACAAAATATACAGGCAGGGTCGGTCAGATTCAGTTTCAGGTCAAGATCTTGCAAGGAATTTTCGGAACTTTGAAGATAGTCTGTGCTCCTATGGTGGTACAACTTCACGAGTGGCCAAGATTGTGTAATGATGGAGGTCAGCAAAAAAACCAGGCTAATGAAATAATGAACATCATGAAAAGTACTGGTTTAAGTTGAGACAGTGAGTCTTGAAGGAGCAACAATATCGTAAAAGCAGCAATCTGCTGTGTGTTCTGTCAATAATTATGAGTTAATTAAACATGTTACTGAGAGTTTCTGGTGTTTAGATGAGTTGATGAGCTATGTGCTGTTAGTAAAATGTTTATATCATTTGAAAAAACAATGCTAAAACTCAGAGGCTTGGATAGTTGTGTTCGGTTGTAATGCACTACGAATTTGGTGGCGAGTTTGTTGCTCGAGATGTGATCATTTGGAACTACCAAACATTAGTTAAACCATCCCTCCCCACGGTAAACTTCCATTTGATTCCATTAGAGGAATACAGTTTTATGACTTCTCAGTAGAGAAGTGTACTTGACACAGAGTAATTAGAATATTTAAAGTGTTTAGCATTTTATGGGTGACATGGCCATTGAATTTGTCCCTACCTTCCTTTTATAATAACTTGAATTGAAGAGCAACTGATGAGTGCAAAGTGCCATGGGAGATATTTTAAAGACTAAGTAGAAAGTTGTACTTTACAAATATTTGCGTTTAATGACAAATATGTGGTTGCTATGGTCATTAGTGCGTTACCTTACCCTAACATCATATTTTACTAATATACAGATCTAATTCAATTACAGCTTGATAATGTGCGGATGACGAAACAGCTTCATATTCTGGATTTCACGGCGAATTTTACTGACGACATCAAGGCTCTTGATTTTCTGTCGATTGAGAACTTTGATCGCTACTTTGTGCCCAGTAAGGCTGTGAGTTCCAACTAACAAACAACCAATCAAATCAACACTGTTTTATGCTCAAAAAAGGACAAATTAATAAATTATGTAGCACAGTTAAAAAAATACAAAGTTGCAACGATGGTACTGTAGCATGATCTCTGCTACATAGTTTTATGAGTTTTATAAAACTCATAAAACTATCTTGTCCAAGGATAACAAACATTTGAAGGTGGAAGATTGAATCAGAGTAGCAATTCTTGACAAGGTGAGATTTAATATTGAGTAAAGTCTGAAGCATCATAGAAACAGATGGATTCTATTCTATTCTATTTACGGATTTATAAAACACCTCTCACAGTACAACCTAATCACAGGCGCACCCAGTGCAAAGAACCCCTAGAGAAAAGAAAAGTTTTAAGAGAACAAGCAGAAACAGCTGTGCTACTAAATAAGAATGCAGTACGAGTCACAGCAGGAAGACCGTTCCATAGCAAAGGACCAACAGAGGCATAGGCATGATGCTGAGCTGTGGCAGTTCTAGACCGAGGTACTAGAATGTCCTGACAATCTAAAGAGCGGAGAGCACGTCCAGAGGCAGCTGCTGATCCAGAACAAAACTTCATCCACTCTTATCACCCGCAAGTCAACACTGAGAATATGGAATATGATGAATATAGGAAATAGATGAATTCAAGTATTTTTATCACAATTCTGATGGAAGAGCAGATGTTTCCTTGTAGAGGTTTCAGACCAATGAACAATTTTGGTGGAGATTTTGCTGCAAAACCTTCCTGGAACACATATTATGCCTAATGAATTGGTGGCATATGTCGACATTTATAAGCCCCGAGAACTTGGAGAAGGGATCCACAGCTGGTCAGCTGCTATTCACAAGGAAAACTTCACCCACTCTGATCACCCGTAAGTCAACACTGATAATATGGGAAAAAACGCAGATGAGGGCTAAAGCACAGTTCACAATTTGCACATATTTTCCAGTATATATATATATATATATATATATTGAGTTGAGCACCAGCATGACTGGAATTGTCAGTTGTGGTTTAAAGTTCAATTACACTTCAAATGCTGAGATGTCACAAATATATTTGAAACGACAATCTACCTTGTGGAACTCTAATTTTGAACATAATTTTAAAATACTAGCAAATAGCTTGACTCAGTAGAGGCACGTCTCTATTTTTTATTTACAACGTCAACGCGCTATGGCATAGTGAGTCAATAATCTGGAACGCTACAACGGTAAATTACAACTTGATGTACCGCAATATTCGTTTGCAACTTCTACACCGCATCTGCTAAAATAAAGCTTTGATCGATAGCGGATCCCGCCAAAACAACCCAGAAATGTCTTGGACAATTGCTTACTGTTGTGATCAAAATATCGCCCTTTATTCGAAGCCGTCGTAAACGAGATCTTTCTTACTTACTTACGCAAGGTTACGTCGTAAAAACCATACTAGCACAACGAAACACGCATAAATGCATATTTACTTTTAACTTTTCCAAACGTTCCCACGCCCAATGTCTCCCCTAAAATGTAGTTTCCTATCCTGACTTGTGCCTTCTCCGTCATTTTGTTGAAAATTTTAAAATTTTCATTTGTTAAATCAACTCGTCCTTCGCACTGCTAAGCAGCAAACGTTAAATGCCAAAATTGGTTTGCGTCTCCATCTGACAAATAAAGTAAGTAAGTAAACAATGTAGGTATTGTATGTAACTTTTGCTACTTCTTAGTTTCATTGCAAACTTAGCACATATTCATAAAATAAATATCCTGCTGTAACTCGTGCTGAAAACAGATAATATTGGAGCACCTCTGATTAGGTTGTACTGTGAGAGACGCTTTATTATAAGTCCGTAAATAGAATAAATTAAATCCGCCATGGCAACCTTTCTACCCTTTTCATTGGTCTATCTGGCAATCGAACTCGTCCCATCGCCAATCTGTCAGTTTTATCTTAGCTGTGCTATCATGGGGCAGCTACGAATCTTCCAACTTAATTCTCAGCCCCCACCAATCTGGCTTCACTGAACACCGTTCCTCAGAAGCCCTACTTGCTTCTCTGTACAGTGCACAATAAACTGGTCTATGCAATCAGCCAGCAGCTAGTCCTCTATTTCTGTTTCATTGATATCTCCGTCGCAATCGACGGCATGAAACACAGCTTCCTTTTACTTAGACCATTTTCTTGGTTTGGCATCTCTGGCACTGCTCTACTATACCAGTCTTACTTGTCATCAACTAGTAAAGCCTCCAATACTATTAGCAACTCCTCCCATTCTCTCGCAGTGTCCCTCACGTCTTCATCTTGTATGTCACACCGCTAACCCATATCTGTTGACCATCTGAACGAATCTGGCCTACGCTTGACTTCAAAATGCCTCCACTATTGCTATTTCCATTGTCCATTCGAAGCTCAATCACTCTAATTTCTTATTACTCAGCCCTAAATCCACACAACTAAAACTCCTGCATCTCAAAGCTCACTAGCCAGAGCTGTCACCAGAACACCCAAGCATCTTTACGACTCTCCTGTTTTCAAAAAGAATTGGCTAAAAATCCCAGAGTGAATTCACTTAAAAGTCCTATCGCTAACATACAACTACTCACCAAACTTCGGGTATTAATCCTTGTCAAATTATCTTAACAAACTCTTCACCATTCAGGCTTCAGCCAACCCACTCTATCCAATCATCATTGAGATCTCAACCTTTCTTGACCCATGGTCACAACTCATCTCAAGTTCTCAAACCGCACCATATCCAACACGTCTCTGAAATGATCTTCCCCTAAATGCCACACTTTTTCAGCTCCTCAGCTTTCCTTACCAATCATCCATTCTCATCTGCTTCAGGTTCTTCTATCCATCACTCCTTGGACATTCCACTAGAAACTAACCCCAAGACTTGCCATGGAACTTGTGAATAAGCTGGTGTCCTGTGCTTGGCTTTCAAGTGGTGCTTTAGAAGTTTGGAGATTACAATCAAACTTTAAGACACAGCTTTTTCAAATTGTGACCAGTTTTTCTGAGTCAACTATTCTTCAAAACATTGGCCTGATTATATGCTACTACATAGCCAAACCAACACAAAACTGTCACAAACGTCATGCTACATCACCATTTCAGTCCTTGTTTCCTGATTCTGTCTACCATTGTTTTCTCTGTCTCCGCTCTATCCAGGCTACCTCATTGCGGATCCTGTTCCATCTGGTCCTCCCCCCTATACTGCTGCCATAGAAGTAATTAATTAACAAGTCCCTTTGTTGGACACAGCAGTATCGAACTAACTCACCCATAGCACATTTAGACTTGGGGGTTAATAGAGAGTGCCACTTGGACTAGACCATAGACATCTCCCTTGAGATACAAATAATGACACCACATCACAGATAGTGAGGGTGACATCATAGGCCTTTGTCAGTCTATTCACCCATCTGATGCTTAAGTGTGGCACGGTGGTCCATTCCGTACTGTGCATTGCCTGTGATTGTTTGTAAGAATTACATCTGTGCAGTAGACCCTGTGACTCAGATTTACTGATCCTGTGCACTTAAACAAGTGCCCTAAATACGACCACCATTCAGATTCTCATTTTGAGCCATGGCCACCAAACTCTTATCTGCTCACAAGTTATTTGACTCACTCATTATGAACTCCTTTCTCGATCATATGCTGCATAAATCCTCCATGACACAACATTACCACAATCACAATCAAGCACTCCACAACCATCAGACTCAACTATGTTCTCTACATTACCATAATCATGATCAAGCACTTAAAAACCATCATACTCAACTATGCTCTCTACAGTACCATTATCACGGTCAAGCACTCCTAAAAACCATCATACTCAATTATGCTCTCCTCAGACAGAATGATCTGTAACACCAATGAACAAGTCACATCTACAAACCAAACAATTTTCAAAACCAATTTTCATAAGCACAAAAACTTTCAATCTGATGCATTCGGGTGTTGTGTTTTGCTGTTCTTAAACGTCAAAGTCCATTTAAAAAGTCAGTTAGTTTCCAGTTTCATCGCCGCTACATTGCAGTAGCGGGGGAAGAATGGTTAATGATGGACTTCGTGAATGCGACGCAGAGGCGGCGCGATGTGCCATCAAAGTCTGCATTGTGCAGCTCCTGTTTGGGTACAAAAACAAATTTCTCATTTAGGAATAAACAAGTTCAGCAGTTACAAATCTCTGTTTACATCTTTAGAAGCAAGTTCACTGGAACAAAAATAAATCATTTAAAAACAAACAAGTTCATTATTAAGAAATAAGCAGGTTTATTCATTGTTAAACAAACTGCAAATTTGGCCAATAGAGGTTGCAAATTTGTGGCAAAATACAGCTTATGTATTGTATGTGAGCCATCATATGCACCTAAGAGTTACTAACGAGTTGCTTAAGCGCTAACTCTGCCCATAAAACAAATATCTTTCAGCTCACCAATGCTTCAACAGCACACTAATTTCTGTAGCATAGGTACATTTTAAGATGTTAGTTCAGAGCTAAAGACTGTTAGAGCTGCTTAATATTACACCAGTGTTTTCATTAAAAAAATACTATTTTTCACTAGTTTCTCCAAGTTTCCAGATGTTCCCCCCAAAGTATTAAAATGGTCTGACATTTTGGAAACTTACTGCCCAGTTGTGTGCTTTGTCAATGCAACAAGTCCAAGTCTAAACTTAGGACTCAACTATTTCAACTAGTTTATCCACCACAGCCTGACTATGATTTCACTCAAGAGACAAAAGTTAATAAATGACTAAAATATAAAACATAAACTCCAAAGACATGAAGAAAAGCAGAAAATTACTGCTCACCACGAGTGCCTCAACCGCTTGCTCAGCTGAACCCATTTGAATAAGTGCCATTCTTCGGTCGGGAATAACGTTTGTTACCCTGCAAAAAACATAACAAAACCACAAAATGAACAAGAAAAAATGACATAGGCTAAAAATATTATTTTATAGGAATCAAGCAAATAGAAAACGCACACTTGACTCCTGCAGTAATGATTATTGATATCTGAAGCAACAGAAATATAATAAGTTGAGACAATAGCAATTCATTTACTAATTAGTGCTATATTTAAAGTACTCTTTATGCATACAGCTGGTAACCTAAATAAAGCCAAGGTTGACAAATGACTAATCTCATGCAACAAATACTTTTCACATGTAACAGAGACAGCATTCTTACTCAAAGAATTTAAAGTCCACGACTGTCCCACGTTGACTGAACAGGTCACGCAGTTGTTGTTCAGTCACACATTTCCTACAACACCAGAGCATTCAATTCACACATTGTCACTAATCCTTTACATGGAAATAAAAGCCATTATTGTCCAAATCAACTGACAGCATCAATGTTAAAATAATTAAATTGAATTTTAAACCATTCACTACACACAATATAATACAAAGCAACAAAAACACAAGAAGCCACCTGTAACACAACACCATCTTATCTTATAAATAAAGAAAACTTTCTGTGTGTCTCTGTCCGGCAATGCATTTCCACAGTTTTACAGCTATTGACTTGAAACCTTCGCCGTTGGCAAGGGAACACCTGGGACACGCAGTAGAGGGATTCCTGAACCGCCCCGCAACCGCACTCTTCCTGGTCTCCAGGGCCTAAAACCTGTGGCGCACACCCATAAAAGCAGAGTTTCCTTCTTATTCGCCATGATCGTGTTACCGACATACCGTACACATACCAGCCCTCCGTTCTTCTACGCAGGTTGAACTCCATGTTCCGTGCACGTGAACTACTATTAGACAGCACTGCGCTTTCTCTGTTGTTAGCCCAATGGCATGGAACGCGCTACCATTATTGTTGTGTCTTATGCCTAGGGTTCATTCAGATGCATTTTACAGTCGTCTTAAGAAGTTTCTTTTCAGCCGGGGTCGAGTCGGGAGCGCTCCTGAGTAGTAACCTTGAAAGGGCGCTATATAAATTTTGGCAATGAATGAATGAATGAACCAGATATACAGTATCATTTGCACATTCAATCACGTGGGTATGTACTCTAAACACTATTTATTTACATGTATATCTAGATTCTGTGCATGTCTCTCTGTTTATGCATTTGTACACTTTTACAGCTATTCACTCGAAACCTTCGCCGTCCGCTCGGGGAATACCTAGGACACCCAGTAGAGAGGGCGGCTGCCGTCTTCCTCCTCACCAGGCACCCCAGCTAATACAGTTGGAGAAGACAATATGATGTAGCATTTCCAATATGCACAAGTGAAGCTTGTAACAACTCACGGAATGTTGGACAGGTGTAGAGTGTCGGAGGGTGAGACAACATGTGCCCTAGCACGTCCTCCAGTGCTGTTTGGTGGAGAATTTCGAAATCGATGCCACTGTGACATCGTGTAGTCCTGCGTCAGATGTGCATCCTGAAACAACAACCAGAAATTAAATAATTAAATCCTGAATCAGAGAGTCTGCAAATGAAGACCTGTGCATTGTTTAGCATATTTCTATGATCTTTCAAACCAGTCCAACAAAGCCATATAACATATGTGTTATGAGCTGCAAAAGTTCTTTAAAGAGCCATGTAAGCCCATTGTGAAAAAATCAGTGCGCAACTTCCCTTAGTACCTTAGTAACACACCAGGCACACGCAAGTGAACAGATGGTAGGATTTTCCAATTGCAACACAGTCAGGCCTTGTTTGCCCTCTGAACTGTCGCTTCAAAGGAGGTCAACTGCTCCCTGCGCTATGTCAATGGTCACAGAGATATTTCTATACAGACAGATGTACATTATACAAAAATATACACATACACACACACTTAACCGTACATATTTTAGAGGGATGCTGAAGATTTATTATTAATAGCAAATATAACTTATGTATGGTCAGTAAATGAGAACCTGGAAAACAAGAATACATGTGTCAAGAACTTGTCCAAGGTTATTACACAGTTAGACCTCACAACCATATTATAAATCCAGAACCACATGACACATGACAACAACAGAATAATTTCTGATTACGAAGAAGAAGACGCTAATAAAATGTAGGAGTGAGAAAACTGACCGGTTGGTCGTCCTTTGGCATCTGAACAGTCCGAAACTTTGACAGCGACAACTCAAGCTGTTTGCCCCAAAGCCTAACGTAATCCAAGTGTGTCAATGCTGAAAGAACAACGCATCATCATACTGATCATCATCATCATCAAGCATTATGGTCATCATCATCATTGTCCTCATCATCTACCAAATCTTGAAGCTGATAGATCTGAGGTACCTGAACAAACCAGTTGGGTATAATTAAGGTCAAGCAGACAAGAGACATCAGTATAAGTCTTTGGAAACATATACTTACATGGCATATCATCCTGAGAGAATATAAAGAAGATCTGCAGAGATTTATCAAGTGCAATCATATGCTGCATAAATCCTCAAAATGATCGATTATAGCACAATTTACACAAAAGTGCTTTGACAGTTTTTATCAGCAGTACCAGCAAGGTCATTGCCGGATTGAGGCCTAAACATGAATGCCTTACATTGGCAGGGAGGATGGGACTTTAATAGGAGGTAGACATGGCTAAACAATAGAACCAAGGATGCACTGGAAGGATCGTCAGGATTGATAGATGGGTAGCAGAGCAATGCAAGACCGAGTCTTGTCATCACACTGCTGTACCGGGACTCCACAGTGATTCGTTGTGCTGCTAAGTGTTAAGATTGTAGAACAGTAGGTGTGGGTGGAGGGTTGAAAACAGATCACTGTGGACATCAGTGCAGTGCAGACAGTACTACCAATATTAAGATCAAGCACTACCAATGCCCAATTGCCGAGATCAAGTGCAGACGAAGCTTGCCAGAGATACAGAATAAAAATCATATACGATAAGAAAAGTTAATTTTCTAGATGCATAGTTTCTAAAAACAGTTAGCATACTAATCAATTCTTCATTCCCAATGAACTTCAACTGCAATTAAAGTAAGTAAGTAAGTAAGAATATTCTTTATTAGACTACCAGCAAACGTACAGTAGTTTACAAAATGTAGAAACAATAGACAAGGTCTATTGGTCAACAGGTCAACAGACAAGGTCTGACCTTAAACAATAGCATCAAATTTAAACAAGGTCAGAGAACATTCTCGTATTGAAAGTACTCTCGACAAATATACCAACACTGACAGAAATTGCAAATAGACAAAATGTGTCAGGAATAGGATTCTAACAAACCAGTCTTTTAGTCTCATAAACAAAGAAATCTGGATAAAACAGTTCAATGTGTGTCTCAAAATATAAGTTTCATGTGTGTAGTGTAATTTAAGTAAGTGAGTAAGAATATTCTATATTAGACTACCAGCAAATGCATAATAGCTTACAATTTCAAACAAAGTCAAATAACATTTAAATGATGAAAGATCTCTTTTCAAAGGTATCAACTCTAGGTAGGATGAGGCCATGTGGCCTGGGTCGCATGTTGTAAGGAGTGATCTTACGAGGAGTGAGCAGGTCATGAAGGACATGACATGGATTCAACAGAGCTGAGGGGAAGAGAGCGAAGTCAGCTTTAGAGCAGTGCTCTTCAAAAGAATGAACATTAACGGGAAGGAAGCCAGAACGGGTCAGTTTTCTTAGAACACCATTTAGGCGATTTCGCTCCTGTACATTGGCAAATCCCCACCAAACGGGAGAGGCGTAGAGTAGTCGAGTATTAATGGCCCTGTGAGGTATATCAAAAGTACTAGATTAAATGTCTATATACCTATACCATATACATACAAGATAAGAACCAGAAGGACAATAGCACGATAGCATAAGATATAATGAAATAATTCAAGACATTAATTATATATATATATATATATATAATATATATATACATATATAAATAAATAATACACCTTGTCACCGTGTGCTGTTATTTCTTTGAAATCTAGCGACCGCCATGACCAATTCTCTCCAGTATTTTCTGTCCGAAGTTGCATCTCTTAATTCCTCCAGGCTCATTTCAGTTTTTTTCATGTATCACATCCATCCAGTTTTTCCTTGGGCACCCTCTTTTCTTCCTTCCTCCTCCACATGCCAGCATCATTTCTTTTTCCATTCCATTTGATCGCATAACATGTCCGAAAAACCCTAGCTTCCTTCTCAACACTGTTTGTCGTAATGTCTCATCATTCTCGACTCCAATCTTTCTGCGCACTTCTTCGTTTGTCTTCTTCTCCGTCCATGATATTCTCTGCATCTTCCTCCATATCCACATTTCGCATGCGTTGATTTTCTTCTCCATGTGCTTTGTCATTGTCATAAATAATACATGGTATGATAATATAGGATAACAGCAATATTATGACATGATCAAGTAAAAGTACCAAGCTGAGCATGAGCTGGATCCTTGAACTGTACAAGTGCTTTGCTCTTCTTGTTAAAGAGAACTTTGACTCGAACGACGTCACCATAAACACCTGCCAAACAGAACAAGTCAGTTGCAGTTGGGAACAATCAATCAATCAATCAATGAGTCCGTCAATCAAGCAATCAATCAAACATCAACAATTGTTAAATCCTTCTCTTATGCCTTCATTGTATTCAGTTATCTTTTTATTGTTCATCATTCATTCTTTCTTTCTTGCTATCAATCATTCAATAATTCTTTGAAGCAATCTGTAAGTCATCCAACAACCGAACAACTCACCAAAGAGAGTGAAGAGAGCCTGAGGTGTCACTTTCTGAAATGTAAGAGAAATAGAATAACCTAATTACTTAGTTCATCCATTCATTTTTACTTAATATTAAAGATCATAACAATGGAACACTGAACACATGACTAATTATAACTAGAACACAATAATAACAATAAAAGAGATAGAACCGCATCTAACACAAAAATATTATTAATAATTATTCAGTTAAAGAAATACAAAAGCGTAATAAATATAATACATGAAGGAATAATAATACATACAAAGCAAATAATATTCTTGATAAATAAAAGAAAGGCCCATATAATGTGAAAAAAACTGTGGCTGTCTGGGAACAGTAGTTACCGATTCGTTGAGATTTGAGACAAGGATGACGGGACTGCCACCGAAGCAGGGTACGTTGGCAGGGAGAACCGGACTTGGATAGGTGGAAGGCAGCCCACGGACCACAGCAGGAGTTGGCATGCAGCCTACCATCATGGTATCTTGCACAGATCCTTGGGCATAGACTCTGCCTGCCATCATACCAGATGGGTTCACTGAAAGATAATAAAAACAACCACAAGGTAGTGCCAGGTCACATATATAAAGTAGGGTAACAATGAGTATGGCAAATCACGGTATGGAATTTTAATCAAAGTTAGGTAGTGTAAGATTAGGTAAGATAGAGCAAAGTAATGTGAAGTAGAGCAAGGAAAAGTGGGACAGTAAGTTAAAATAAGGATTTGTAACGTTAAACAATTTCAGATAACAGTATCATATTATAAGGTAAGGATAGATAAAATCAGTACGGAAGGTAAGGAAAATTAACACACGGCGCAAGGTATTGTAAAGTAGGAAAAGGAAAGCAATATGTGGTTAGGTTTACTGAGGACTGGACAAAAAGTTAACATAAAGGAAAGGTTAAGTTAGAGTTGGCAAGGTTCTGCAAGTAAAAGTCGGTAAAGAACATTAAAGTTAGGTGAAGTATTAAAGCAATGGCATGATAATTAGGTCAGGCAAGGTGATGCAAGGGAAATGAACCAAAAAGAAAGTCGTGAAAGTGCAATATCCAAAACCGAAGGAAATTACTGTCATAGGAGTTGGGAATCTGTCTGTCATATGGGACAGCGTTGGCAGTCGCAGGCGAGGATGATCCATCTGATGGCGGAATCTGAGTATAATCTCGGCTTTTCTCGTTGTTATATTTCACGGAGAGATTCTGGAGCTTGGAGTATTCAATGTGAAGTTTACAGCAGCCATTGAAGATGTTGTGGCCATTCAATGTCTACAGATTCAATGAGGAAATCGACAATAAGTCAACTGTACGTTAATTGAATATTAATCAAGCAAACTCCTAACAATAAATCAATCACTCATCAATCAATCATTCAAACAGCAGTCACTCACTCAGTCAATCAATCAATTAATCAATCATATTCATGAATCACTAAGTTCAATAAATTACTGAATCAATAACTAAGTTAGTGAGTGAGTGAGTGAATCTTATTGATCTGGTGTAATTGTAAAGATGAAACAATCCATGAAATCAATGCTTGAAATGTTAACTAGTGATGGAGGTCGAGGAGTGCATCGGAAGAGATAATGTTTGTCATCATAAATGATGTCAGTCTTAGATCGTTCTAGAACATCATTTGCACTCAGTAGCTGTCACTAATAAAAACATTTCTACAGCAACAGAATAATAGCAAATAATATTCAATGTATACAGCAGTCATTTGCAATTTATTTTCTATAAGATCATTTACCAATTTCGCTTTGTGAGCCTCAGCATTCTCCGAAAACTGGATAAGAGCCTGGAAAGAACCTAGAAAAAGATAAATATATGTAAATACATGACAACCAAACTTCAACTTCTTAATAATGCTCTATTTTTGTATTGTTTTAAAGAGTTAATTAAACTGAAATAAGCAAACTCAATAATTATATAATTTAAAAGAAAACAGATTCTCACAATATGTTTCAGCAACTCACTGTTTTTGTTGAACGTCACAATTCGCTGAATTTTGCCAGAAGCACAAAATACCTACGAGAAAAAATCAAATTGATTGGTCTGCAGTTCAAGGTGTTTAACACAATAGCAGCCTAAATGGTTGAGGTATTGGGTTCATATTTTCACTACCAGTATTTAGCAGATTTCTAAGGAAAGCCTTTGTCATTCCCAATTTGTCATTCCCTGTCCCTTTGGCATGTATCTTGTCGAAATCTAAGATATCCTTTATTGGAGCTAATGCCTTTTGGAAGCAATCAATTAGAGGCTCCAGCTGTTGGAGATTTCATTTCAACTGTTGTAATTCCTCATCCTTAATGCCACACGTTCCAGACACAACGAATATGGCAACCACTATGCATGGGACTCTTTTGGTTGGGTATCACATTCTTGCTAGAGAGTCCCAATGCTGACATAACCACTAATGTCTTGAAGGAACTTCAGCACCATATAAGAGTGGCTATTGGGAGCCTTATAGACAATTGAGTGCAGTATTGCTGTAGGTATAGATGCTCCATTGCTCCCAGATAACATTCCGCTCTGCTTAGTGGAGCGATGTCCTCCATAGCTATCGACTTAACACACCATATCGAATCATACGAGACCTGCAGCACAGTGCCAAATATTTAACAACCATATGATAATTAACTCACTGGTACATGCACACCTTCACCCCACGACCCACGTAGAGGATTGCCACACTGTCAATGGACCCTGGAAGATGAAGCAGCCCAGCCATTTGCTGGTACCAGGTTCGAACCCTTGGCAGTGCTACATTCCCTACAACATTCTACAATCATGTAATGAAAGACGTACATGGTATAACATGTCTACGTTGATTGGGTAGACCATGTTGTCGACGATGACATGAAGAATGCAACGTGCACAATCCGATGACAGGCTCTAAACAACACAAGAAATGTCACGCCTGTACGTAAACACACGTACGATGTGAACGTACAACAAAACAGATTTACCAGCAATCACTAAAATTCTATTAAATTTTTAGTCAGATTTGAATCTTTTATACATAGTAATAATATCCTAATCCAATTTAATTCTCATGCTGCTTCTCCAGTGAAAGTATACAAAGCAGATCATAGTATCAAATCAGCAGACATCCTTTCTTGTGTGCCTGACATTCATTCGTGAAAAATATAAATCTTCCACAAAAATCATAAATATCCACCAGAAGAAGTTCAAAAACCTCATCAGCATGTCTTCAGTGGCACTGTTTCCATGCATTTTTCCATGCATGTCAAAGGTTATTGAAAAGTATTAGTGAATCTGGTTACAGTAGTTTCTAATCCCAATTTCCAAAAATTGTGCCCTGACCAAGTCTCACGCTTCCTGATCGGCTCATTCGAATGAACAAAAACATGTCCACATGCCTACAAAAAATCTTACGCTGGTACCATTCTTTGTAAATGCTGGTACCATTCTTTGTCATAATAACCAGTTCAACTTCTGCACCAAGATGCTTTGCGTGAGTTGAAAGTGCAAGGTTGGCTTACAATAGAACCATTAATTGATTGGTTGGCCTTAAATATAAAAGCTGGTTGCCACTAGAGCTGTACCAATGCAATACGTCTACTCGTAACCAGTTTTGAACCAGTTGACTAGTTTACTGACCTGTCCGTCTGCCTCTAGCTTCAGCTGAGCATGGTTTGAATATTGGACAAAGACAGGGCATGTTCGCACGTACAACAGCTGCTTGCTGTAATAGTCGACCATCAGCTGAGCCGAAGGCAGATCGCCCATCTCAAGCAGTGCCTTCAATGAAACAACACAGCAGCTACATGTATGTATATGCATCAAGACACTTAATATATAGCAAAAGTGCAGCATGCAGACTATTGGACTCATCCAAACACGAGCTAGGTTTAACACAGTTTGCAGTATGTGATCTTGTGTTGCGTAGCATAAATGCACTGGAAAACTGCTCCAAAAAGTCAGCCCTGTACATCAGAAGGCATGGCAAGCTTGAGTTGATGTGTCAAACCACGGCATGTACCAAATTTTTTAATGATTCCTACAGAAAAGTTAACTTTCATAATATGTGTGCTAGACTGATTGATAACTGCTGCCAACTAGTACCGGAAAGCTTGCGTGGGGAAAGACTTTTCAGAGTGGTGCAACGCCCTGGCCGCCACATGCACAGGTCTGAGGAGAATCAAGAGGGGTGCGGCAGACAAACCCCCTTTGCTCCTATGGCTAAATCCACAACAATCGGCAGATCCAGTCATGGGCTTTTACCCAGAGGCATATTCTGCTAGGTTCCTTAGACCCCATACAAATGGTGAGAACTGTCCACAAAATTCCACTGATGTCAATTGTCATAAGATGTCTGGATACACCACATATAAGCCTGGTGGACTACAACAATTCAGAGCTTCTGTTAAAATACCATTGCACGCAAACATTCTGGAAACTGACACTGTTCTCACCACACACTCCTTGGCTTCACAGGAAGCGACAGCCAACAGACAGTTACTAAACCGTTAGACCTTAATTAAGTATTTGGCACCATGTTTAAAGCATTATCCCTCTTGGCAGGGTTTCAAGCATTTTATTTACCAGCTTGGGTACTATCGCTTGAATGGGACCCCAAGTCTTTGGATACCCGCTGACAGCCATAACAACAAGCAATAACTAAACAGCACACAGGCAAGACAGAAATAAATAGAAATACACAAACAATAAGCAAGCAGTAAACATAAAAAATCAACACATAAACAGTACAGAAAACCAATAAATAGATAATAAAAGAAATGACAAACATAATAAACAAAAAGGAACAAACAACAACATCACCTCAAACAAAACAAATATTTTGCTCTGACCTGGTTTTTGTTTCGAGTCAAGATGACGTCATTGACAGTTCCAAATGGTTGACCAAGAGCGGCAACTTCTGCCTCTGTAACATCGCCAGGCAGACCACGAAGATGCAGGACACAGCTCGGTTTAGCTGGTTCATCCGAATCATCCAGCTTCCTCTGCAGAAAGTGTTTAAATGAACACAGCATTCTAAACACACTTATTCAAAATCAGAACGTACTGGCAAAGTCAATAAAAGCACCACAAAAATTCTTTAAATAAGAGAAACAACAAAAAAGATATTTAAACTAAAACAAGATAAATAATGTTTTATAATGGACCATAAAATTGTTCAGACACCTACACATTGTACACATACATTAACTCTTCAAATATAAGTCGCATTGGTTTCCCACGGACGTATTCTAGCACAGGCTTGTCGTTAAAATGTTAAGCCACTGCTTCTCAAACTTTCTGATGCTGTGGACAGGTAGTCATTAAATTTCCCAGTCTTACCGTCGTGGATCAGTGTTTCTCAACATCAATTTCCAAATAAGACATGTCATGTTCAAATTTTACAATACGGCCATCATGTTCAAATTCTATAACATTACCAGTGCTAATAACTATATTTTTTCTTACTGTTCTATGTTTACAAGTGTTTATTATGGATGAATGTTGTAATATGTGTTGTTGAATAAAATTCTCTTAAGCTAGCCTTAACACCATTTGCATAGTGCACAGACCTACAATAGAAAATGCTGCTTAATGATTAAAGTTGTTGTTCTGGCTAGAGCTGTACCGATTAATCGGTAGAGATATCGGCAATATTGGCAAGATAATCGGAGCCGATAAAAAAAAAAATTTCATTTTTTAATACTATTTTCAGTCTTTAAGAGCAAAATGATGACAGCAACATCATTGGGTCTGTGAAGGGACAGCATTCCATTCGCTTCCCATAGCGTGGGGAACTCGGGCTTCTACTTCAGACCACCCAGTAATCATTGTGCTAGACTGCTAGTACTGTGGGAAAGTACCATGGGAAAAATTGTCTACAGCTGTAGCCTGTTGTGCAGAGTGAGTCATAGTGCCTGTTTAATTACCCTGGGCACAACCATGTCATTTTATGCCAAATTGGCAAGTCGTAAAAGTGGCCTGTCTGGGGAGGAAATGGCATCATTGGCATGTTAGAAGGAGGCGTCAAGTTACATAGATTATCTTTCCTCTTCTCAGTCATGCAAGGTCGACAGCGGGCGATGTACCTAATCTGTATTGGCTGCCTAGAATTAGTCCCCAACTACATGTATACGTCTCCTACGGAGCAAGTGTTTTGCTTGTATCACAACAATAGGCAGTAGCAGTAGGTGTATCTTTTAGAGTCGGTCATCTTGGGAAACACAATGAAACAATCAGTAAAATAATCGGCTAAATAATCGGGTATCGGCAAACAAATAATCGGCAATAATTGGTATCGGCATAATCAGCAAAAAGCGATATCGGTACAGCTCTAGTTCCGGTTGTTATCATTCCAAGATGCCATAACCAACCAATCGCAAACCAGTCAGGACTGCGGACCAGTTTGAGTAGCACTGCACTGGGATACATGCTTAGTGACAAATGGATAAACTGATCTAACCCGTTTGGAACCATTACAAGCAACATAGTCTGCATTTTCCACACCAGCATCGTCTGCCTAAATGAAAAAGAAACAGAACAGCCACATACTTTCAATCTTCATGAAGTAATTAACAGTCCTCAACATTACAAAGAAAGACATGTGGGAAACACTCATTTCCAACTCTTGTGACCATGAGATGGCAATGGATGAATTCCACAGTCATGAACAGGAGACCAGTGTTTTAACAGGACTTGTCCTTCACATCCTAGTTTACACTTGCGTCAAATCCTATTACTTGGTGAAAAAGGCAATCACTCACAGAAAACTTACAGTCACGGCCAAAAGTTTGCTATCACCCAAATTCAGGCATATATTCCACCGTTTTGATGTTTTCTGGGTTTTTTATGAGCTATTTATTTTCAGCTATTGTGCTTCTTCTGCTATCAGTAACATTTCACCAGACAGCATCTATAGAAGATTGTTGAAAAATAAAGGTAAATTTTAAACTTTTATTATTTTTGTCCCGGTGGGCTGTCATTTCAAGCAAGAATATGTATAAATGTTGTACAAAGGTTGATGCTCTAGTAACATGTCGTTTGACCAATTTTATTGCAGTTTTAAGTACTTATACTACACAATGTGTGCTGTAATGTTAAAACACATTAGCTTTTTCTTTGTGAAGAGTAATCCTTGATTTCAATTGCTTTTTTGTGCACGGCTGAACTAACCATGCTTCTTGAAAGAGTGCTCATGCCAGTAAAGCCTTGATCCAGTTGATCAAGTCTGTGTCAGATGCTGGACTCAGCAGAGAGACCTTTCATCACTGTCCACACATTCTCAATGACATTTAAATCTGGACTGCTCCCAGGCCGCGGATCCAGCAGTGGAATACCCTTCTACTCCAGCCAGGATTTCATGACCTTCGTATCATGACTTGGCGCACTGTCCTGTTGGAAGTGGTTGATGTCATGGATATGGATGAAGTTTGGCAGTTTTTCTTTCAGAATGTTAAGATGCCCAGTTCCATTTATTATGGTGTTCTTTGACAATATCCACAGCCCAGTCCATCCAGGACATGACATTGCTTCCCACACCATAACCTTCAGTGCCAGCTTCAATGCTGGTACGATGCATTTGGAATCACATCATTGGTTAGGTGGCCTCCTCACAAGGCAGAAACTGCAAAATTGTGTGAAAGGGCTCTCATCCGACAATGCTACCTGTTCCCATCAGAAGTCCATCCTCTGTATCTTTTACAAAAGTTCAACCCACTTGGTGACCACCTTTTGTCTTTCACATCATAGCCATGAATTGAAGTTGTGTTTTTCAGTAATCCTATGTTTAGTAACAACAACAGTTGAGCAAACCACCGTAATCGTCTTAGCAATCCCTCAAATGTGCATCTTCTTCTTGTAGAGAATGAATATTTAAAATCCATCCAACAGTATGTTACTAGAGCATCCACCTTCGTACAACCTTTATGCAGATTGTTGCTTGAAATGACAGCAAACAAGGGCACAAATAATTAAAGGATGAAATTTTAATATATTTTCCAATAATTTAATATACATGCTGTCTGGTGAAATGATGCTGAGTGCAGAAGAAGCACAATAACTAAGAAAATAGCTCAGAAAAAACCCAGAAACCATGAAAACTTAGGAAAATATGCCTGAAATTGGGTGTATATATGGCCACAATATGGAGTTCATTGAGCAGGCTCAAAATTGTAACCATTAGTCACTTGCACAGGCTTGACCTTGCAACATTTGGTTAACAGACCTAGTAGGCTGGTCTGTAATGGAACACAACACAAATACCAAATAGGCCACTATGTACCATCAACTCTGTTAGCAGTACATGCTTTATTGAACTGCAATGCATTATAATCTGTAGTCTGTAATCTAGGGTATAACCGAGTAGACAATTTCCACCGAGTACCAAATCCGAGTATTTGGATGAACTATTTGCCGGATCCGGGTGCGAACCGAATAGTAGCGGCAAATCTGGCCTACGACGGCAGTGAGTACCATCCATAGGCAAAGCGGTTAACCTGCCACGTGCTCAGCTATGAAGAACTATCTATAGTGAATGCACAGTCTATAGCAATATCCTTCATATAGTATATCGTCGCAGTCTAGGCTATAACAATATATTTATTATTTAATAACTTTATTTGTGAAAAACTGTAAAACCTTGTCATAAATTTGACATATGAAGTTATCAATGACGTCTTTACTCTCTAATGTTTCCTGGAAAGTGGGTGGAGCCAATTCAAGCGGGAAAATAACTGATTTGGTTGCCCTCTATGGAATGCAACCAAAAGAAATTAAAATAATATAAATATAAATTAACATCATTATTTTAAATAAAATTCAATGGAATGTTAAGTTCTTGTTTGATTAATCAATAACTTATAATTAAGTCTTTTAATCTTAAAATCATTTGATGAAAAAAATTATTTTATAAAAAAAGTTATTTTTAGCAATTTGCGGGTGTAATATTTGCCAAGGCAAATACTTCCAAATAGTCCCATATTCGGCCGAGGCGAATGTCCGAGGTGATTTCCGGTTATGCCATACTGTAATCACATGATTGTGGATTCAGACAACTCTGTCACTAGCTTTGACATCTAAAAGCTGCAATGCTTTTTTCTCCAAACCAAGCAGAAAAAATCCAACAGAGGTAGTACCTTTCTCACAGTCAGCCAAACACAGCCCGAAGGAACAGCAAACGAATGTGCCTGATTCCTGTTGATTTCAAAACCTGACAACGGTGTAACCAATTGGGGCCTCGGAACCATAGGCAGGGCAAAGGCAAACGTTCTAGTCAGTGTCTGTTGGCTGCCGGCAAAAAAAACCTGGGGCTGCAAGGGTGAAGCACCTAAAGTCGACCAGAAACTCGCATATGGAAGCATCACAGTGTCTATTTTGGAAATCTTCAATTCGAGAAAGTTTCAGAAGATTCACAGACACGACTTTTGTGAAAGTTAAAACACAGACTTGAATTAGTAAAAATTGGTACCGCCGTGGATGTCAGAACGTTTCAATAAGGTAAGAAAACAATCTTATCATCTGCTTTAATCGACATCCGTGTTCCAAATACTCAGACTGCATTAGAACATTGTCATTAACTTCCCTCTTTGATGAATTTGCTGCAATTTTATACCCATCCAATGAAAATTAGCTCAGACGCGAGATAAAACAACGTATTAAGTTTGAAACTGCTACAAAGTCTGTATACTGATTCAAAGTAGTAAAGCACTTTGGTATTAAACAGTCATAAAGGATGAATACTGCTGTACACACATCTACTAACATAAGTGCCTAAAAGGCAAGCTAACGTATAGCATATGCTTAGTATCTATGCAAACAATGAGCGAAATCAGCTAAGCTTGAATTCACGTTGCTTTTACGATGCACAAATATTTAAAGACGCATGTACACTCATCCCCAGGCAACATAAAAGCCAAGGGACCTTCATCGGACCAAGAACTCATCATCGTCGTACACAAAGATATACATGCAGACTAGAATCTATATATATATATATATATATATATATATATATATATATATATATATATGCAACATGCTTCATTAACTTAACTCTGATAAACTGAATTCAGCTTTATGACATGACTTATTATAGACAAGTGAATCTGAGGCATTATTAATCAGCTATAATTTAATTTTAAAAACATCAAGCTACAACAAGACCTATACTTGACACGACTCCACAAGGCAACACAACAAAGAGGTTCCAGCGTATATCCCAAAAAAATAACAGTGCGGTGTAAACATGCAATGTAATTTGTTTGTGAGCGGATTAAAAGTTTGCGTATATACAGTGCATATATACAAAGCAATTATAATATCACAGTACTGTTGACCACATCCTGCATTTACTCAAAAATACATGGAAGTTGATCTACATGCAATGCAAACGAAAGTCAGAATGCATGACAAACCCAAATTATATATGCACACACATCAACTATATATATAGTTATACACAGATCTATATCACATACAATGTATATGCAAACCAAGCCGTACAGCTTAATATTGTATAACCCTGTACAAGTATGTCAAGAATACATATAAATGATTATATATATATATATATATATATATATATATATATATATATATATATATATATATATATATATATATATATATACCAGTATATTAATTATATGTGTAGACATTCATTAGTTGTACCTATTGACTATAAATACATGCATACATATATATAGACATACACACACAAACAGATACATACAGATATTAAAGTGAATACTGTGTGTTCTCATAGTCTCTTTGATGCTTAAGAGTTTAGAGCCAATGGGCTGATACTGCAATTCACTTTTTATGACAGGTTGACTTAACCAGCACTTCAAAGCAGAAGGACCAACAACTTGTTTCAAAATGAAGTACCAGTTTATAAAACATTTGCTCTGGCCAACTGAACATAACTCTAACACTTCAATTCACCCCACCCAATTCCAACACAAACCAAGCTGAACGGCTTGCATATTCATGTCTCATCTTTGAATTTGCTTCCTGACCAGTAAACAACTTGTTTCAAAATGAAGTACCAGTTTATAAAACATTTGCTCTGGTCAACTGAACATAACTCTAACACTTCAACTGGAAGCCAGTCAAGTAGGTCTCCTACAATCAGATACCTTATAGGCCTACATAAAAAGAACTTTGGCAGATTGGCCAGTAGTTGATGACACGGTAAGGGACAGATTAGAGCTCCAGCAACCAGAACTTTGGAATATCTGCTAAGATTAAGTTGCAACAATCAAGTTATGCCAGGATGAACATGTGAAGTAGGATCATTGTAGCATTGAGCAACATATTGAACCATATGACCCATATTTCACACAGCTGATAGCAGCAGGACCTGCATGATGTTAATGTGTATAATTTTCTGTCAGGGAGCACACTCAGGTCATGGATGAATTATGGGTTCCAGTGAGGCAATAGCGACTTTCATAAATTCTTCATCACATCAATTGAAAAACACAAAGATTATAGGCAGAAAAACTGCATTCAATCATGGCCAACTAGAAGCTATCCATGTATGCACTTCATACCACAACATACAATGTATACAACCATGTGAAATGGGTGGCATGCAGAGCACAGCTGAATGCTGTCAAAGGAGTAGTGTTGTCCAAGCTTTCACAGCAGTCATGATCTAATTTATGAAGGTCAAACAAATACAGAATATATTAACCTTATGGAACACTGATGTTCAAGGCACTTGGTCTGAGCCCATATCTGCCATCATCATATGCTCATTCAGGATGACCAGATGCCAGAGTTGAGTAGCAATTTCGGCAGATGCTTATAGTATCTCGATTCAAATTTCAATTCGTTTAATAAAGGTAGCACATTGCTTCATGTCCTGGAATAAGTGCATTATCTTTCAAACTGAGTTACTTTGCTTCATCCCTGTCCAGACCTGATCTTTTGTAACTCTGCTCAACTCAATTTGCTGTTTTATGTATCGCTCAACACTCCAAGTTAAACTGTGGAGTGTGGCCATTGTAGTGGCTGCATCTGAAGCAAACTGAACATGATGGAAGCAGTTGATGATAGACCTGTGCATATATATGTACAGATTGACTGTTTTGTACAACATGGCAAACATCATGATATCCTGTAGAAGTCAGAGTGCAAACATTTAAGTGGATGACCGATGAAGGCCACGTCTAAACTGTAGCCAGAAGAAGAAAATCACGGCTGGAAGCTGGAGATGGCACGAGTTAGATCACGTTATAATCCCTGCCGAGTCTTTGCATATTCCAAGTCTCCAGCTGTAGTCAAACTTGATGTGTTGCATAGGTAGCACGCAGATTGGACTGGTAGGTCGACCAGCTAGGACATACGTAGATGAAAATTTTCTGTGTAAAGATAATCTTTCTAACTATGTTTTTGTCTTCTGTAAGCATGGTCTCGTTACTTCAGAACCATTAACTTTACCGACTATGCCACACCAGAAAACAAATCAAATTTAAGCGGATGATATACAGGCATATATCCACACTGCCGGCCCACACATACTACTTTGGCCGTAGGAGAAATGGGCTGCGCTGTGGATGGGTTGGAGTCACGGATGTCATCGTATTGCATAAAAGTCTAAATTCGACAAAGAATGGGAATATGGCTGGGTATTAGGCAGCAACTTGGCAAGCTTAACTTGGATGACAAGGCTATAAAATTTGATACCTATGGCCTTCCAAAGGAGCTACATAATGTACCTTTTTGTCTGGGCTGAAGATGGGAGCACTTTCAGTTGCAACCTTGAAAGGGCACTAAATAATTTATTAATGAATGAAAAAATACGAAATTCACAGTTTCAATGCAAACACTATATGAAAATCTAAATTTTGGTAGTCTAGGCATTCAATTCATCAGATTAATATTACCCAACAACCAAACAGTCTTGTATCCTTGCAGTCTTCTACCGTTAGCCCAGGTGCATAAAGAACAGAACACACCTACAACCCATCTCTATTGACCTGGATTCTTTGATTACAGGTGCATTAAAGGGTGCAAGGATGCATCTGTGGGTAAGGAGGTGGTTGCTTATTTCCAATATAAGCTCATCTTGCTAACACGGTCTGGTAATAGGGACTTTTAAATGCCGTAGCACTAGCACGTATTCAAACGTGTAGCACTGGTGAAGGATGCCACCTTCTTAATTCGTTGAAAAAGAGCAGGTACGAGTCCATTCGTTCGCTACAGGAAACCTATACACTCACATTTGGTAAGTTCTAAACAAGCTCGAATTGGGCGCCCATGAAAACAAGTCAGCTGATCACGTGATACAATTCATACATGGACGAATACGACCCTCGACAGGCTACTAAGGATCAACGCATATAAAAGACAGCTCCAGACATCTAATTGGTTTTAGGCCACCAATCGCATCTTTATCACTGGCAATCGCTTTAAATCATATAGCAAAGAATACTCACCATCGTATAGTTGGAGTGAAAAATATATTGCTCTCTTCGGAAAATTCTATTTTTCTGTAACAATCGTTAAATTTTCACTAGGTAAACTCCCAAAATATTAGGCCACAGGACAATAAGTAAGTAAGAACTAAGAAATGCGTTTGAGAACAATCGATTGAATACTCAATATGATTTTACTGATCCGAACAGAAGAACGTGTGAGCATGCAATGATAATCTACAGGAGTGGGAACAATATGGGCTATAAAGGGCTCTTAATGACCGGCGGGGACCGCCGGTCGGGCTGTCCTATCTTGGAATACAGCATTTCAGAAGCGTAAAATGACAATTCGGATTGAAAACTGTGAACTTTGCTGGTTAATTGGGAGACAATAAATGCACACATGTAAATCAGGCCAAAATTTTCTTTTTTATTATAATTACGAACGCCATTTGAAACACGTATGTCATTTGGAATGTTATTCCATGCATATTGACCGGCACAGCTGACTGAGAATTTTCGAACATTGGTTCGTTCGGCCGTAGACACGTCTATAGTTGTCGGGGAGCGCAGGGAATTATAAGATGATGCATTTACAGTTTGCAACTGCTGACAATGTACGGCGCTACAGAATCATTGCCATAATTGAGCACGCGTTGCTGACTCCACAAGAATCATAACGACTAAGAATAAGTAAAACCAGAGTAAAACGGTGTCTGCTTTAGAAATGATATCATTTCATTTACGTTGCAGATAATTGTGTAAATAGCTGTGATTTTGAACATATCCTGTGATTATCCTGCAATGAGGGAAGTGCTAATAAAAACTCGTATGTGTATTTTGGTCAGCTAAATCTTTTAACATAGGCCTAATTTGGATGTCCAAATTGTACAACACCTCTTATGCGTAAAATTACAGTTCTCTAGATTTTATGTTACATTTACGATTATTATTATTTTTGGCTGGAATGGTCATGTTAAATATATACTAGCAAAAGATGAATGATTTGTGAACTGTAATTGTTAAAACTGTATTGAATTGTCTCTCTAAAGCTACCTTGGCAACCTTGTTGCAATGAGTTTTATGCGATATAAACATCTGGTAATTCCAGATGTGAAAACTTAGTGGGGAGACAGAAGGGAACAGACCCTTCCGAAATTTCAGGTGGAGGGGACGGAGCTGTTTATCTCCTCTCAAATATTTCATAAATATTTCATCTTCTTTTGATGTATCAATGTTTGGGAATTGATATTTTTTCCAATCTGTTCCTCCAAAATCACATTTTGTTGACCTGTCTCCCCCTCAACCCAGGACCAAGTTTCCCCTATAGATGTGAAACTTTATCTTAGCATTCTCATGATAATTGATAGTATCACCAATAATAGGCTATCAAAATAAGAAGGTAGCACACAATGTATTATATTTTTAGCTTTACTGGAGTTGTATGTAGGCCCAATGTATGGGTCATAACATTTATAAAGTTTTGTTTACAAAAATAAAAAGATGTGGACACTATAGAACCACAACAATGTGTATAAGAAGAAGGCAAGAGAGAGCAGAGACAGAGGAAGGGTTTAAATATGGGGGAAATGGCAGCTAACTAGGACCAAACAATGTAACACAACTATGACACTGTAACCGTCCCATGCCGTGGCTGATTATGCTCTGCTGCTGAAGTGAAATTACTCGTCTTTCGTGTGGGGACTGCAATCCGACAGCTTTCTCAGTGGCTGGTCCGGTGACTAAGGCTGTCAACGGGTAACCGGGTACCCGACCGAAGCTGACTACCAGGGTAATGAAATCGGGTTTCGGGTACCCAAAATTCCGTAAAAATGTGCAATTTTACATGATCATATGCCAGAAATATTTCGTTGGTCATATTGGCTGACTGCCCGGGCAATGAAATCGATTCTCGGGTGCCCGACATTCCGTAAAAATGCGCAATTTTCTGCATTTCCTAACAAAGTATCCGCTCGGTCGGGTCATTTCAACATTTTTTTACAGCCTTACCGGTGACCTGGAACGGCCTTTCAGTGGCACTGCGTCAATATGCCCTATTCCTCTCTGGCCTTGAGACTATTCTGTTTAACCGAGGCTCGGAGCACTTCTGAGTAGATGGCCTTGAAGAGGCGCTATATAAAACTGCTGCAATAATAATAATAATGAGCACATATTCACCTCCAAAGCCACTGCAATCTGAATATCTTGGTTTTCCAGGAGTTGAATGAGGATGACGATGTCCTACAAAATTAAAATTGCAGCTCATCCACTCTTTTCATACTTTCAAGTGAACATTCTGAGATGTGCCAAAAAGTGTAAATATTTATTCTTTCATAAAAAAATTTTTTTCTTTTCAGGTTCACTGCCCGTTACAGAAGAGAATTTTGTAAGTCAGCCAGCTGCAAATTCTAGCATGGATTTATTAAATAAAATTCTAAGCACAAGACTTTTATTGTGCTAGATGTGTATGTGAAAGTCTTTAATAAATAAATAAATAAATTTGGAATATGATTGTAAAGCCAATGCAATGTACTAATGATACTACTACTACAACTACTACTACTAGAAGTACTACTACTGGTGATACTGTTATTACCACTGCTACAACTATAACTGTCTCTAAAAATACTAATTAACAATAATAGTAACAACAAAGGTATAAACTCAGCAAGCCAAGTTCCCATGTTTATAGTGGAATATAGGGAGGTGGTCATGTCTTGCTCACGAGGTGGTTATGACTCAAAGGTCCACCACATGGCATTTACTTTCCAGCTTAAGCTGGCACAAAATTATAGTGCCGTACCAGAGTCATGTAGATCTGTTGAAACAACTTGTTCAGGATCCTTACACTGGGTCTGCTCAGCTGGCATGACCAGAATAGTTCTTGATGTCACTCAAAATCAAGCTTAACCCTAACTAAGTTATTTGTTCTTGAGGTTGATATTATGGTGAATAATAAAAATAAGAAAAAGATGTCAATGCTGTTCAATTTGTAAACTTGTTTTGTGCTTTTCTTGTAGGCTGATCTTCTAAAAACAGATGAACTCTTCTGCGACTATTTCAATGCATTTCTAAGACTTCCTGTGTGTAGTAGGCGCTTAATCCATCCTAAATTGTGGATTAACAATGTCTAGTCAGATAGGTCAGGTAAAGGAAGGTAATTTAAGTCAAGTTATGTCTGAGTAGGTCAAATAATACAATTAGTGTGAATTAGATCATACAAAGTTAGGTCAAGGAAGGTAGCTTCAGGTCAGACCAAAGAAGGTAAGTGGAGATGAGATCATATCAGGTCAGGTCAAGGGGTTAAGGCAAATGAGGTCAGGTTCTATGATCCAATGTAATCATGTAAGGTATGTGCAGTAAACTTCTGTGGTGCATAGTTCTGTCCCTCAATCTATCATTAGAGCTTGAATTATAGTTACCAAGGTAAGGAAGATTAGGAGCACCTCTGCCATACCCAATTCTTGCCTTGGGGTGACTGGAAAGGACCCTGAATCATCCGTATTTTGCCAAAAAATTTTATTGATCACTGACAGTCAAGTTAAAGGTTAAAATTTTATTGCATGCAAAATATGTGCGTTAGCTTACAGGATATGTTGCCAGCTTATATCTTGCAAACTATTCAGCACAGTTGTAAATGTATTATAATGACATCTTGCAAAATACATTTATTTAAAAATATGTAAATTATGATCATTTTTGCTTGCAAACTATTTAAAAATATTTGTCGCTGTTGGAAAAGTTACTGTTGGAAATATATTGATCTTATAAAATTAAGATATTCCAGGAAATTACAGGAATTTTTTAACTTTTGCGAGAATTATAGAAATTTTGCTAAGTTTTCATGGATATATTAAATATGTTCTGTGCAGAGTTTTATCGCGCCACTGGTGTACAACAGGAAAACTGGATTGTTTGAAGTTCTGACTGACGCACCAATAGAACTCGCTCAGAAAATCAAGAGGTATGTCATTGCAGAGCACAGAAATCGCCGTCAACCACTTTTTGACTCCGTCGGAAAAAGTGATTCAAGCAAAAGTGAAAGAAAAAGGTCAAGTGAAGATCAGCCACCTTTTGACATCTGTTTTCCAGTTGAGGTAATGAACATTGCACTCTGGGCTGTTGAGGTATAGGTAAGGTAGGAGACGGTTTGGCAAGAAACAGCAAAACTACTTTAGAAGGAAAAGCTAGGAAGAGTTGGATACGATAAGGTTAGGTAAGGTAAGGTTTATTTAAAGATGGTTAGCTGAGAAAAGAGCAGGTCAGATCAAACTAGATAGGTTAGATGATGTAAGATTTAGCAGTTGTCTCATGCAGGGAGTCGTTTGAGAAATACTTAAAATGATTTATGTGATGTGTCTACAGTCGTGGCCAAAAGTTTGGGAACACACAATTTCAGGCATATTTTCGAAAGTTTTGATGTTTTCTGGGTTTTTTATGAGTTATTTTCTTAGTTATTGTGCTTCTCCTGCTATCAGTATCATTTCACCAGACAGCATCTATAGGAAATTGTTGGAAAATATACATAAACTTTACACTTTTTTAATTTGTGCCCCAGTGTGCTATCATTTCAAGCAAGAATATGCATAGTGGTTGTGCAAAGGTTGGTGCTCTAATAGCATGCCGTTTGACCAATTTTATTGCAGTTTTTATGTACTTATACTACACAATGTGTGCTGTAATGTCAAAATACATCAGTTTTTTCTTTGTGAAGAATAATCTTCGATTTCAATTGCTTTTGTGTGCACTGCAGAACTAACTATGGTTCGTGAAAGAAAGCTCATGCCAGTAAAGTGAGCATAAATAAACAGCCTTAGTCCAGTTGATCAAGTCTGTCTCAGATGCTGAACTCTGTAGAGAGACCCACTGTTTCATCACTGTTCACACATTCTCAATGATATTTAAATCTGAACTGCTCCCAGGCCATGGATCCAGCAGTGGAATACCCTTCTGCTCCAGCCAGGATTTCACAGCATCCTTCTGGAAGTGGATGATGTCATAAATATGGATAAAGTTCGGCAGTTTCTCCTTCAGGGTGTTAAGATGCATGGTTCCATTTATTGTGGTGTTCTTTGGCATTATCCACAGCCCAGTCCGTCCAGTACCTGACATTGCTTCCCACACCATAACCTTTGGTGCCAGCTTCAATGCTGGTTTGACATTTTTTGGATCATGTCATGTTAGGTGGCCTCTTCACGTGCATGCAGAAACTGTAAAATTGTGTGAAATGCTCTCATCCGACAACATTACGGACTCCCACTGATCAGGACTTCAGAAGTCCACCCTCTGTATCTTTTACAAAAGGTCAACCCGCTTGGTGACCACCTTTTGTCTTCCACATCGTTGCCGTGAATTGAAGTTGTGGTGTTCAGTAACCCTTTTTACAGTAGCAACAATAGTTGAGCAAACCACCTTCATCTTCTTAGCAATCTCTCAAATGTACATCTTATGCTTGTACAGAAAGAATATTTATGCCCGCTTTTCTGTCATGAGCTCATTTTCACGAACCAAGGTCAGTTCAGTAGTGCACACAAAAACAATTTAAATCAGGGATCCATCTTCACAAAGAGAAGGCTGATCTGCTTTAACGTCATAGAATAATTAAAACTCCACCTAATATCATCCACATCTATAGCACAAGTTATGTAGTTTAAGTACTCAAAACCGGCAATAAAATTCGTCACATATATGTGTGTCTATATATATATATATATAGTAATGTAATGTAAACAGTAATGTAAACAGTTGTATACTGTATGTGTAAGCAGCGGCTTTCTGAGTTCCTTTATTGATTACAGACCCTTGAAAGGGAAAGTGGAATGGATTGGATCCGGCAGAAACGCTTGCCTCTGTTCCTTGAAAGTGAGGTTTACATGGAGTATGGCCTGGCAAGTCTCATTGCCCAAGTGGAAGAGGTGGTCGAGAATGAAAATGAACTGGTTACGATGAAGATTGACTTTTCAACCAAACTGGAAGAGATTGAAAAGAAGAAAATGATGGTGGGAAATGACGGTGTCATAATGATCCTCACGATAATGATCACATTTATCATAATGTTTATGATCATATTCTTAATTATGTTAATGTTCTGCACCCCATGGTCGTGGTCACGCATTTATGATCTTAATCACGGGCATAATTAGTCAGTCTTCATGATTATGGTCACAATCGTAGAGACGATTATGTTTTGCTAATTTTATGATCATTTTTTATGATCAAAAATAGATCACAATGAACATTTAGAATATTATCTTTATGATCATGAAGATAATAATTTTTATGATGATCATAAAACGTTTAATCAAAATGCAGATATTCATTCGTTTGAGTAATTACTTTGACTCTTCTCCTTCAAAACGACCTTGTGCAAGTCCTTTTTCATGCCATCAATTGTCTGAAAATAAAACAATAGAATAGCAGATACTGAAATTTTGTCTTCTTTCAATGTCAGGATGTCACAAAGCAAACCGAGGATGTAGTTGCAGAAACGCTGAAATTTGCTCTCAGCATTGTTTCGATCCTCAACGAAAGATCAGAGGATGCACAGAGCGACATACTTGATGATGCAAAGAAAGAGGAAGAGGAGGATTTTTCATCCAGTAGCTATGCAGAAGGGGAGGATGAGTTTACATCCAGTGAAGAACAGGACACAGAGTTTGAGAAAGAACCAGAAGAACAAGATAATGAAGAGGAAGTTCTGTTGGAGGAGATTGCCAGAGGTTACCTGGAGGTGAGAAGTTTTGAGATCGAGGGAAGACCCGGTGAAGTGACAATCGAACGATTCAAAGACGTAGTTAATGAGATGCAGAGGCCAAGGGACAAGAAGGTGCTGTTTGCAAGGTTTGAAGATAAGAGTGAAGGGGAGTCGGTGGGAAGCTCTGGAGAAGAAGACGAAGGGATTGACTTTGAAGATGAAACTAAAACATCGAGGAAGCAGAGGATAAAGGAGGATGAAGAGGAGAAGAGTGAGGATGGACCCAGGACAAAACAAGATTCTGATACAAAAGTATCACCCAAAGGCTTTGAGGCAACAGGATGTTCAGAGGATAGGTAGGTAGTTTCTGATCATAGGAATAAATCAATAGTTATTTTTTCAACAGGTTGATGTGGTCATTGGCTGGGTCATTAACTCGTTGGGTTATTGACTGGTTGGGTTATTGACTGTTTGGGTTATTGAATGGGTAGTTGTTTGCATTATCGAGTGGTTATTGGATTATTGACTGGTTGATTAATTTTTGACTGGTCGAGTCTTGTTTGAATTGGATGATCTATTGAGCAATTGGTTGGGTATATTGAATGGTTATTGGGTAGTTCAGCTTATTGATTTGTTGAGTTATTCATTGGATTATTGGTACGTTGATGGAATATTGAGATATGAGATTGTTTCCTAGGGGTCCAGAACATCTGGACCTCAAGGAAGATTCTGAGGAGTGTCACTGTGTCATGCGTGACATGAGTCGTGATGACCTATACGATGACAACATTTCCGTGACTGACAATGAATCGTTGTATTCTCTGGAACCTAAGTCCTATGCACTAAAGAGCCTGAAGGGAGTGGAACAGTTCAAGAGTTCATTGTGTGGACTGCCTGGGGAAAGGAGATGGAACCTGTGGATGGATATCGAGAAAACAAAGTTGATCAAAGATCAAAAATTGTTGGATCGGTAAGTGAACAAGGAGTACGTAAACAAGGACAGATGCTTTGCTATTTCCTCTTGAGGCAATTCAAAGGTCTTTCTGGATTTCAGTCTTCACCCTGCTTACCCTAGATATGTTAATGAGCATGCACTTTAATGTTGCATGGCAGCAAGTTTCAACTGAGGTCTTAAAGAATTATTACAGAGATGTTTTAGAAGTTATCAGATTTTATTAGGTACTTATAACTGACCACTTGTAGGAAACTGACATTTTAAAATTACTTTTCGTATATTTGAGCTCAAAAGATACGTATGATTGGTTCATTACTTTAGAAGCCTCTGACAATGTTGCTGATAATTTTTATCTTTGTCCTGTCAATATAAATGTGAGTTTAAGATGTCTCTGTCACAGCTTGAAGCCAATTAGTCCTATGCTTGCCTTGAAAACCACTTCTGACCTAAGCTGCTGCAATTAAGTTTTCCTAAATATAGACACCATCCAAATAAGCCTATTCAAACTATCCAGGATTCTCTGACTTGTGCTGTCACTGACACCACCATCTGGTCCACCATGGCACTCCTGTCCCCAAATAACCTGAACCAATAGGATACAATAGAATCCTACCACTTACATAAAGCACTCTAATCTTCCAATGAAGACGGAAGGGTCACTCATAATCCAACATGTCTACTCGACTCTCTTCCTGCCTTACACTTCGCTACCTAACCACCACCTCTTAATTAAAATTTTGGATCCTTCAAGCTGTTCCACATGACCAAAATTGCAATCATTGTCTGCTCCATCCTTTGAACTCACGCAAACTGCACCTCTTGCTACCTCTGTCAAGGTTTCCAATCACAACTGAAGCACAACTTCTTCACAAAGTTGAGATTATGGTACAGTACGATTTTCGTTCAATTATGTGTTGTAACTCAGAAGTTAATGGTTAATAATTTCTTATGTGTCTGACAATATTTCTAGGCACATGGCATGTATGAAAGATCGCTATGTTCGGAATGGAGGGATGTTTGAACTTGCGCTGGAGACTAAAGAGGAACTAGGATTGCAGGATCCGACTAACTGGCAAATGGTGAAACTAATTTCCATTCAGGACCAACTGATTGAACCACTTCTGTTATACTGGTATGAGGTGTTAATGGTCTGCTAGAGCAGCGTTTCCCAATCTTTTTGGCCGTGGAACCCTTTTGACCTCAAATTCTTTTCGTGGAACCCCATCCAAAACTAAAAATATTCTGTTTTAGGACTAAGACCTAGGCCTAATACAGAATATTTTTATTTTTGGATGAGGCCAAGATTAGATTAATAATTAATAATTGGCCTACACAAATAATGATAAATATTACATATGAACTCTGTTTGCAGGCTAAAATATATATAATACAGTTTATAAAGTGATCGTTATTGTAAAATTATAACAGGAAATTTGTTCACACTGAGTGTCTTCCATGGAACCCTTGTCTTCTTGTCTTCACCTCACGGAACCCTAGGGTTCTGCAGAACACAGTTTGGGAAATGGTGTGCTAGAGGGACAGAATTCTTAAATCTCATGCTGTGGCCAGATTTGAACCTCTGGGTTGATAGTCCAACAATGGTCAAGCAACCCAGGTATGCATAGGGTGTTTTTTGGGGGGAAAAAAGCACCAATTCCAACCACCCTCCTTGGAAACATAATAATGACTAAGAACACTCAGACACACTGATTTCAGAAGGGAACATTTGTCAAATTTATGTAGTGTAATTTTTGCAATCATTCAACCTGTGAATTGCACCCTCATTTATTCTTAAGTGATTGACACACATGTTAGTTTCCCATCGCCCTATCGTCACATATAAAGAATACTTACAAATTTACTCGTCTGCATTTACAAATCTATGTTATGTTAGAGTTGCTCTCAAAATTGCTGTTACTGCATGTAATTAACAATGTGGATATTATTTGTCTGTGTTTACAGGTTTGTCAACTATGTGTGTGTCATCACTAGATTTACAAATGTTATAATTACAATTATTCAGCTTGGTAGCATGCAGACATTTTGGAAATTTTAGGGTTCCAGCTTTTCTAGTACAGCGGAAATTAGAATCTCGTGTCAAAACCTTCTGTGCCCTTGAGGAGCTTCGGCGATTGGACCCACCCCCCGAGTCATACCCTCACCAGAGGACTCTGCCTCCACTTCCAATCCGCCCAAGCCACTGCTGTCCTCATGTCACTTCAGAGGAGGCTGCCAGCACGGCTGACCGGTCAGACGCCGCCACCATGTCCAGCTCAACTTTGGTAACCTTAATGGAAATCCATGCTCTCAATAGTCTGGGTTTATTTTGCAGCATCATAACAGCTGAAGATTCTCATTGTGTGACTATGCTGTATATTTATGTTAATACTAGCTACTAGCTAGAGGTTACCAGCATTGCCTGGGTTAAGAAATATCGAGAATAAAAATGGACTCAACCTCTGGATGTCCTTCCACAGGTGTGCCTGTCTTTCGTCTTTGCGAGGTTTTGTTGGTTTGCCAAGTGTCGTACCTTGGAACCTGAGAGTACAGTAGTGACTCCTGGCGACTGAGAAGGAAACCTTCCTTTTATATGGACTCCCAGAGACAGGTTTCTTGCTCTGGAGACCAGGAAGACGGCGGCCGCGACTGCGTGTCCCAGGTGTTCCCCGAGCCAAGGGTGAAGGTTTCAAGTCAATAGCTCGAAAACTGTGCAAATGCATAGCCGGACAGACAGACGCACCGAATCTTCTCTTTATATACATAGATATCTATTATGTACTGTTTCTGTGTGGTTAGCAATTTTTTTATCATTATGGTGGTCTGTATAGTCTGGATTTTGCAACACTGTAGAAACTACAGCCTGTTCTATTGCATCATACTGTTTATACTTGTGTTACTATTTATTTTGCTGCTTTTTATTTGTTATTTCTTATTAATTTTATTTGGTATCTATCTTGTTATTTGTTGCTATATTATTGGCAGTAGAAATGTTTGTTAGAGCATTCTTGACACAGAGCACACAGGATCCGATGATCCAATTTAATCTAGACTGATCTATTCATATATGAAGACTCTATGATGCTCTCATCAAGGTTCACTAGGTACCATTCGATCAGGTTGATCGTCTCGCCAAGTGAAACTGTAGTCAAAGATCATAATCCATTTAGAGTTGTCCAGCTGAAATACTTGTGGTCAATATCCAGTATATATATATACATATATATAGGATGCTTTTAAATTGAATCAGATGGGTTTATATGTTAGGCTAATTAATTAAACTTGGATGAAAACTTGCTTTCAGAATTATGTTAATGGGAAACTGTGAATTACATAAACCGAGTCAAAAGATAATTTTTTAGACGTTTGACAATGTGATTATATTGATTTTTTGTGGACCTTTTGACAATATATGTTGACATTTTTGATACATTGTACATACTTGCCTAGTCATTACGGTTCACTTGTCCTCATTTTCAAACAACTTCAAAGCTCGATTGCTTATATCAGATGGATAGTCAAGTCAATGGTGCTTTTATGAGGTGTCGATATGTGATGTATTATCTTCATTTTTGCCTTCATACCAATACTTACATATATGTATATATATAATATATCTATCTATATATATATATGTATGTGTTTATTTATTATTTATTACCAAAATTTGATACTGCCCTTCTTCCAACATTTTGTGTTGAGAAATGCACACACATGCCTCGACGGCGCAACTGCAGTTATAAGGCAGAGCAATTGTGCGCAAAGGACTAGCTCAGGGTCCCTACACAGTGACTCCCCAGATGATGATCGAACCCGCTCGCCCAGTGCACACTGAACGTTACGGGCTGACTGCTCTAACCGATCGGCCACTGTGTCCTAAATGTTCTATTCCTCAGATTCTGTTCAATGCGTCAATCCTTCTGTCCCATTACAATTCCGTATGTATGTATGTACTGTGCATAAGTGTTGTACTCATACTGACTACACATACATAGTTACTAGTTAATGCCACTGATGTTGCTGTGGTTGGCCTTTTTAACAGTTGCGTGAACCGAGCATTCCTGAGGACGAGATTCTCGTGACGCCAATTGCATCCAGTCGTCGAAAGTACATTCTTCCGGAGCGACGCTGGTCTGTGCAGGTCAGTCGAAGGAGGCACTGGAGAGAGCTCCTTGAGGAACAGGAAGCCGATTGGTTCGACAAGCCTTCAGCCCCCATTGCCTGGAAGTATTCTCACCTCCGGCCGCTGCCCTCTGTTGGAGAGCTGAATGAGGCCCTCGACCGGTAAAAACTCAGAGGTCTTGACCTACCTGCTGTAAACTAAACACTGATGTAATTGTAATAATTGTAGTCACAGATCTATCAGAGGCATTCTTTCTCTGACATATGAATGCACAATAAAGGCAGAATTGTTTACAAGGACTTACATAATTTAGGTAAATAAAAGCAGAGAGCTCATGTCCTGAGTGGTTAGGCAACTCATTCTTTCCAGGATACTGTACTGAACACATTAAAGCTGCTTCTCTGCTGTTTTGTGGTGGTTCAGACAGAGGTTAAACCTTAAAAGCACCTTGTGCTGCAAAATGAAAGGATTTGGAGTCAAGAATGGAGGAGACCAAGAGATGTTTCTCCGCCAGTATGTTGAAATCCCTACCCGAGGAGATAACATCTTAGACGTTCTAGCAGCCGATGATTGAACAACAGTCTATGACACGCACGTGAATGATGCTGGTCTTATATCGGATCACAAATTAGTACTTTGTAAAATAATGACTTCCATTCATTGCCAACCAGCGCGTCATGTATTCTGAAACATCAAAGCAATTGACCCTTTAATACTCGGTGACTTGTTAATTGACTCAGACCTATTCACAGTTCCTGCAAGCAGTGCAAACGATTTTGCAGAACAAATGAAAACAACAGTGTCTCTGATATTGGACAAACTCGCTCCGATTCAGACTGCTACAGGTGACCATCTAAACCTATTACTAGATGACTCTCATCTGAAGCAACCCGTGCGAAGAAAGAACGTTGTCGACTTCTCCTAACGACTGACTATCCATGCCTCAGATTCACATTTAAGTGTGACCTTGTGCGCATTACAAATTTAATAATAATAATAATGTATGTGTGTGCCATGAGTATGTATTATTTGTATGCATTTGCACATAATGTGTGTATGTGTGTGTGTGTTTTTTGTATGTATCCTTATTCAAATAAGCTTGCCCTATCTTACTTGAATCTAGTTACGCTTAATTTCCTACCAATTCCAGTGAGTCATGAGTTCTGTTTTCTTGACTTAATTTCATGACGGAATTGTAATGGTACAGAAGGATTGACGCAGCAAACATGATCTGAGGAATAGAACATTTAGGACGACCGCAGTGAGAGCATAGAATGGAACCCAGGAGATGAGTAAGATGACGATGATGATGAAGGTGCTCTTGACTGTTTTTGACGTCTGCTTCAACTGCTGACACAGTATAATTCGTTCATTCTGGCGCTGAGGCGACTGATGCTGTTGCTGTTTAGATACGGCAATTATCTTCACCAGTTTGTTACTTTTATCCCCAAACATTGGTTGGGTGATGACATCTTGCTTTTTAATCTGCTAAAACCACACTAGTGAATAGATCCTGAAGAAAGTACATGAAAACTGACCGTTTTTAAATGCGACTATACGCCTTCACCTGAAAATATTTGGAGATCATTGTTACTATTCAAATTATCTAACATCATTTAATTTAATATTATCTTATCATCCACCATACTCTGCCTACTCTTTTACCATGCATATCCAATCAAGAGCTATGGTAACATTGTGAGGAAGTCCCTCGACTCTCACGAACGTTCCATTAACCCTCAGCTCACCTTGCTTTACCTGTTGTGCTTGATCATACGTGCATTACTTTAACTTTAATTTACGTTACCTTTACCTTAACTTGCCTTAGTATACATTTACTTGCCTATCTCACTTTTTATCCTCTTCTAAACAAATCCTCTGCTTGATATCTTAGCAAGGAAGTGACGCTGGGCCAGGGAACCGTTCCAACGATCCTGGCGGCTGCACATAAGACAGACATAGCTTCATTGGAGATGGATTCCTCATTGGAGTTATGTGGTGGAGAACGCATGGAGGGACTGCTCCAGGCCCTCGACTCAGATAATGAAGCTGGCGCTTTCTTCCTCAAGGAACTTGAGAAATATGGAAACCAGGTCTTCTCCTATTCGTTGTATTAATTTTTTGCCATGATGATGTGATGCTAATTTTTTACAGTGTGAAGCCGTGCTGTGTGAATTTCTCAAAATCGTTTTAATTGTAATGTTGTGCCATTATTGTTAAACTAAAGGAGATGTTTAATATGCTGTCTAAACTGATGTTAACGCTTTGAGAACAGAAAGTTCATCATTTAGCAAGGCTATAACTAGAAATGTCACAAGTGTAGGGTGCCCACAAATGTAAGATTTGTAAACAGAAATGGAAATGACTGTTCAAAACAGACCTCAGTTGTATCAGAAAATAGTATTAACTTGTTTGCCATTTGCTATGACGTTTTTGGCAAGGAATATTTGTGTTGTACAAGAAGAATTAATGGCTTCGGAGATGGTATACCAATTCTTAGAAGCCGATGGTCATTGTTGCTGAACTTGGATGAGTTGCAGTTAACATAATTAAATTAAGTTATAGAAATTTTTTTATGTAGAGAAGAAAGTTACTGCAGACGTTAGAGAGGCAGTTCTGATATTACATTGGAAATGAGTAAATTTGAATTAGAATTTACCCAATTGACAGTTGTAGTTGAAGCTGCAAAAGATGAAATTTAAGCAATGAAATGGTAGGTAACAATAAGAAAAAGGAATTGAGTGTGAACTGAACTTGAAAGTTAGAGATAAAAAACAATGAAGAGCATAAATGAACACATTTGAAAATTAAGAGAAAGACAAAGACAGAACCTCAGTTCTGAGTTTGCATGATCTTGAATCGGTGTTGGAATTGATGACTGGTACTTGAGGTCTTTGCATAGCTGCCATCTCAGAGGCAGCTCGAAGCCGTGCTGTCGGGTTGCCACCAATCGGCGACCATATAACTGTGCATGTGTGTTGTACCAATGCGCGTGTGTGTCTGTAGTAATGAATTCCTAATGTATAGTTACTTACCGTTATTTTTAATGTGATAACATAAACTTCCTATGAGGGCCTGCTTCATTATGCATATTGTTTTACAGAATGTGATGAACTTTCCTATGATGTTTTACATTTTAACGATGGGCAACATTGGTGTCCAAGTTGCTTATGGTAGATATCTGTCTTTATAGTTTTAGTGTAAATCCTGGTGTTATTTACTAGTTAATCAAATTTGTCTGTACATGGACCAGTGTTTAGCACTGCTGATTTACTATTTTAGAGCCAGAAACTTTCAATATTTGCAGAATTTAATTCAGCATGTAGTAAATTACATATTTCTTTATGTTCTGTTTGATTTCAGTTGTGGCTCAATGCTTTTATGTTCTGGAAAGATCTTCTGGCATATCATGAAGAATTCTTCAGGGCACACAGTGACTTAAACCTAATAGAGAAGAAGGCCAAGGTCAGTGTTTGGTTCATTGTGGATGAAGAGCAATTCATAGGCAGAAAACAGAAACAGAATGAGATAGAGAGAGATGATAAGAGACAGAAACAGAGATCAAGAGAGTGAAAGAAACAGAGATCAAGAGAGTGATAGACAGAGGGAGTGAGAGGTGAGAGAAGAGAGAGACACAGACAGAAAAAGCAAAAGGACATAAACAGATTCAGCAATATCAATCTCTCTCTTTCATACACACTCTTTCTATCGCTATAGCACAACCTATGCCTCCAAATGTTCTGGCTGTACAAAAATCAGTGTCTGCTATTTCCAGACAGTTCCTTTCAGGGTGTGGGATCTATTCATAGCAGAAATGTCTGGTCAATATAATTTTTTGCATTTGATTTATTGCCAAACACTCGCAAGGTATGCAATTTTTATCAAGGGCTTGAAGCAAGTAGGCACACACAGCATGTCCAGGGTTGTTACACGAATCCATTTGCAGACTCGGACTTGCAATCACCGGATTACGCACCCAGTGCACTGCAAAACAAATTATCAGGCTGTGTATACTAGGTTTGCATTATGCTTTATTAGACTACATATATAATACGACGGAATCCCTTAGGATGACCAGGTCGTTTCGTTGGTCAACCTGTCATTCTTCGTGTTTCCAACTTCGTTACAGCAAATGTTCGCTGAATTCATCAGTTCCAGGGCACCTTTCAGCGTCCAGTGCATGAAGTCACTACGGGATGGCATCTTCGCTGGCCTCAATCGCCCGACCGATGAACTGTTTGATGAAGCCGAGAAATATGTCTTGACACTGCTCTATGCTGCTTGGACGCAAGTCATCGAACACGACCTTTTGACCTTTGACGAGGTAGATGGTTTGCTTGAATGTTTTGCTTAATCTGCTGTAATTATTCTTTTTTATTGATTCGGCTCAATTTACTTGGAATAGAATGATTAAAATGGATTTGATTGGATTAGTTTAGATAAAACAGATTACAATGGGTTAGTGATTAGAATAGTAGACTTGAATGGTTTACTATCAAAGGGCGAAAATTAAAAGGGCATAATCAAAAGGGCGAAAATCATAAGGGCAAACGATCAAAAGGGCGACAATCGAAAGAGCACACGTTTAAAAAGGCGACAATCAAAAGGGGGCATGTTGAAAAGGGCAACAAACAAAAGGGGCACGTTCAAAAGGGTGAAAATTAAATAAATGAACAGAATGAGTGAGTGAACATCTTGTAATCCATGACAAACAATATTATACAAAAGCTCAATGTCACACATGGCTTAAAATCAGCTTATAACATACACTGAAATATATTATTAGAAAAAGCAGCATTAAAGAATGTCAACGTCAGTTATTGAAAGTCTCCAGACGTCACCCTGCATACAAGAACTTTAATGTCCTGTCAGTGATGCGATCAATCAACAAACCACTGACAGGACATTAAGTTCTTTTGAAGCCTTGTAATCAGGGTGACGTCTGGAGACTTGGAGGTTTCAATGTGTTGGTCTTCAAACAGTCGATCAGTCGACAAACAATTGTAACGATGTGATTCTACAGTGTTTAGTGAGAGTGCACAAAGCTCTATTGGTGAGTGCAGAGAGAATATGCTTAAGCTTGCTCGTTCAGAGCTACCAACTCGACGTGACGACTATAAGGAGTTTATTGAGCTATGCATGGTTTTCCTCGAGTGACATTTAAGAGACTGGGAGCTCTTCACAAGGCCAGATGGATGGCGAATTTCATCTATTCGATCAAGATAATTTGTCTGTTTGAGCAGCAGAGTCAAGATGTACCTCGTGGAATGATCAGGACACTCCACCAAGTATCGAACTTAAGGAACCTTGTCAACTTTGCAACCCTCGTCTACAGCACCTGGTGGATTACGACTAACTCTATGGAAGATGTCCCATGGAACAACTTGAACTTGTATCAGTCTCTGCTGAAGTATGAGGGTGTTCATCCAGAGATTTATAGTAGTGCCATTCGAGCCTTCAAGTTGAATCTCTGGTATCTGACTGCAGAATTGGTGTCTGTCACGCTGTGGAGCAAAAAGGTTTCAACGGATGCACAATGTGATCTTGCCAACAAACTGCTAGCCATCAAACCAAACGTCGCCTCAGCAGAGATATGGTAAGGGATTTGGCACGCCCAGGTTTCTGACGTCAGTAACATTAACAACAAACCCGGCTGATCTGGTTACGGTTGACTCGTGGTATGTCTTTCACTATATACAGTTAGATCTACAGTTTTTTACAGAAGATGTTGCAGTCTGGCCAAGTTCTGCCACGTATCAGTTGTCACTGATCAACCTGCAGGCAGTGAACTTTATTAATGACTGTGCTGAAGCTCAGTTCAGACTTTTTGAGCTCAGCTAAGGGAGAAGAACATTATCAAAACGTGCTGCCGGTTGTTGAGCAGGATCGTAAGCGATGGCCAAATCTCCGTAAAAGCGACCGTCCCGCGAAATGACTTATGCTACTACACTTGATGGACATTGCACACATGTTAAATTTATGTCACATTATTGCTTTTTTTGCAGCTACTGCATGCTTTTTACTAATCTGTTAAACTATTTTCTAGCTTATGTCATGTATACAACAAAATGAATTTATAACTTGAATAAATTCTCTTATCTCAAAAAACTTCCATTTTCGTAATTTTTTCTAAAAATTTAAGTACTTGGTGGACTCCTAGATCATGAGTAAACTTCCTGAAACTTTTAAAGATAATTTCTTCTAGTAATTGGAAAAAAATTAACATATAGACAGACACCTCCTACAAAAATCGAAAAATCATGGGGTGTTTGATGCACTCTAGTGCAAACTATGGCCAACTACTGTTACCTGTACGATATCTCCCAAACCGTCCATGACGGTGTAAAAGAAGATAAACACATGCACATGTCAGCAAATGTACAGCAGGTGACACGCTCCTGGCGACTGAAAAGGAAACTTTCCTTGGAGATGTCCTGAGACAGGTTTTTGAGATCGTGTTAAATTAGGCTATACAGTTTTGCATTGCGTAAGATTATGGTTCTGTTTCACATTGTATAAGGCTCTGCTGATGTTTTACGCATCCTTTCAGATCAAGAAGATCTACATGATCCAGACACTTGATCAGAAATCAAAGTATGTACAGTACGTTCAAAAGAGAGGACTCATCAGGAAGGTTTGTCACAATTTGACTCTAGAACAATGAAACTCAAACTGTGATCTGCGATCCGGTACTCGTTCACAAGTGATTGGTTTTTCATATGGCAAAATGATTATCAGAATCATACTCAAATCAAAATGATTATCAGAATCATACTCAAATCATAATGATTATCAGAATCATACTCAAATCATAATGATTATCAGAATCATACTCAAATCAAGATGATTATCAGAATCATACTCAAATCATAATGATTATCAGAATCATACTCAAATCATAATGATTATCAGCATCATACTCAAATGAATATGTTTTGTCATTCACTTTTATGAATATTATTCAATTATTATACTGTGTTCGTGTATAAGAATTAGTTTTTAATGTGCAACATTGTCTTAGAGAAGCACTGCTATTTACAAAACATTTATTAGTGATTTAAATTAAAATTTACCTAAATGTGCCTGTAGATTTGCCTGAGAGTTGCTGCAAACGTAGGACTTTCTACGAATTTACAGGAAATTTACATCTGAATTTACAGGAAATTCCCACATAACTTATAAATTTCATGAAATTTATTCCTGAATTCATATGAAATTTTAAATTTACCCAGTAAATAACCTGACATTTATTTTTAGATCTATCTAAAATTTACCAAATTGAAAGTCTGGGATGTGGGATATCTCATTCAATTATAGACTGACAGATTTAATCAGTTAGATGTTATCTGATTTGTTTTTTAAATTATTGTGTATTATTATATTTGACAACTGAAATTTGATACCGCTCTTCTTCCAACATTTTTTACTCAGAAGTGCATACACGCCTCAATGACACAACTGCAGTTGTAGTGTGGAGCAATTGTTCGCAAAGGACTTGATCAAGGTTCTGACACAGTGACTCGTCGGAAGAGGGTCGAACCCGCACACTCAGCGCACACTGAGCGTTATGGGCCGACTGCTCTAACCAATCGACCACCGTCGTACCACACAAATTATTTATATATTGTCTACTATTAAAGATTTATTCTAATAACAGGATTAATTGATTAAAGCAGTGATTAACCAATTGATTGCATGATCAATTCCCACAGAAACTGCAGGAGCCTGTCATTCAAAGCAGGCGAAAGACAGTCTATGCTAAAACCTCACGTGACCGACTTCCTTCAGAGCTGCGCAACATCACCCTCGATGACCTTAAGCGTCGCACATCAAAGCTCACTGGCTTCCGGAAGTTCTTGGCCGACAACTTTGCTAGTCTTGATCTTCAGTGCCTGCATGACATCGATCTGTATCGTCAGATCCCAAGGCCAGAGGTGGTGAAGGTTGCTACGAAAGCAATAGATATCAAATGGAAATACTACAATGAGAAATACCTTTTTGGACCCAATAGTCCAGCAAATAAAGAGGGACAGGATAGGGTAAGAGGGAGTTACGGTTATTAGTGTTAACCAAAATGGTGATGATTACTAAAAATAGAGTATAAAAATATCTTGCAGCAGAGAATCTGAATTTCTTTTTATTTTCTACAAAAGTTTTGCTGAAATCTCTTTCTGCAAAATTAAATATAGCTGACTCTCTTGCAAGCAAGCTGACTCTTAAAGTACCTTGAACAGGGTGCTCTGAATTGTCATTGATAGTACTATTGTAAGTAACTGATGGAATTCATTGTCCTGTGCTACAGTCATTACTTTAAAGTCCTTCATGGCTGTTTAATACCTGGACACTCCTCAGTTTCAAATAGCTTACTCTTGTAGCATGATTTCTGGTTTTGTAACACTGCCAGACATTGTAATCGTAAACTTCAAGTTTATGAGGCTCAACTTAAAGTTGAGGCATAAGTGTATTCATGAGTGCTGTATCATATAAGAGGGGTTATTCAGAAATACCATGTGAATTTCCAAGTACAATTGCAATTGGAGACAGAGGAGCAACTAAGGCGGATGTCGTTTAGGACTGGAAAGATTGGAAGTCAGTGGAATTAGTGGTAGTGGTGCAGAAACTGAGGATTTGAGCAAGCTTTTCTAGGGGGTTAATTTCACTTTAAGCAACCATTTGGACATTATGATGACAGTCCTGAGGAAGTCATTGTATTAGGCTGTTCTGGTCATTAATGATCTCTCTCTGCCTTGTCTCTCCTCATTATAAAAGCTGACACTGCCAGTGATCAATTGTGCTGATTTTGTTGTTTTTGCAGATTGTTGAGCTGACTGGTGGAAGGCATGTGATTGACAACCCTCAGGGAGTCCTCGAGGAAGCCAGCATCTATGAACTGGAGCAGTACGTACGGAAAAGACTAGAGGAGAAATGGCTGCCGCTATACCTTACTAAACTGGCAAAGAAGGAGGCTAGCCATGTGGCCCATGTTGTAAGTTATCAGTTCAGCAACAATTAGTTAAGAATAAATAACAGGTCAAATTATGGCAAATAATCTAAGTAATTGGTTAAAGAGTTAATGGTTAATTATTATGTAACTGTCTATCTATGCAGTCAGTGATATTATGTAACTAGGTATGTATACACTCAGTGATAAGTAATCAGAGTTTATTGAAGGACTTAAGTAAGAAGTTAAATACTTATGACATGCATCATTATTTGACGATACTTAATGGTATTTTAGAATCAGTATTAATATTTATTATGTATAAAATTTACTCAGTTATAATGAAAATTTGAGGTTCATGTAATTTAATATGGTGATTCTATTTGTCATAACAGAAGGCTATATAATTAATGCATATGCAATTATGCATATATAATTACACATGGCACTGTTATATTGTTAAAGATTGTCTAGAAATATAAGAGGTTAATGCCAGTTGCAGATAAAAATTATATTTTGCTTTGATGATATGTTCAAACTCTCAAAGAGCCAAGCAGGACGTTTTGGCAATGGACATTTTGGTGCAGATCTCTGATACAATATATAATGTAATATGTAGCTGGATCGATTAAAAGAAGTCTGCTAAACTGGGAGCTGGAATTATCATGGAACCCTTTTATTCAAAATCTTTTCATCATCACCGCTTCCGAATAAACAGCATATTATTTTTCATCAATCCAGCTTTCATTTAAGCATGGTGTTTCATCAATCTAGCTTTCACTTAAGCAAACTTATCTTCATTACTCCAGCTTTCATTTACGCATGATTTTCTTCATCAATCCAGCTTCCATTTAAGCATGATTTTTTTCATCAGTCCATCTTCTAGTTAAGCAAAATTCTCTTCATTACTCCAGCTTCCTTTTACCCATGATTTTTTTTCATCAATCCAGCTTCCATTTAAGTATGATTATTTTCATCAATCCAGCTTCCACTTTAGCATGATTCTTCTCATCAATCCAGCCCCCAGTTTAACAGCATAGGCCTACTTTCATTAATCCAGCTTCTAGTTAAACATGACTGTTTTCACCGATCTCTTTTCTACTACCGACGCTCGCAAGGCTTAACCTGATTTGGCATGGGAAATAACTTATGACACTGAGGTGGTAGATTACCATATATTGTATCAGAGCCCTGCACCAAAACGTCCTGCACCAAAACGTTGGGTACAGCTCAAAGAGCTTGTGCAAAAATCAACAAATAACAGCTGGCCACCATAATGGTTGCCTAAAATTTTGATTAGTCCGGAAACTGAGAGACAAATCAATCACACAGAACCAGACCCAAATGTCCACTTTAGACTCAGTGATGCGCACACTCTTTGTGTAAGATGTCAGCTTTTCAATCTGTTAGATAATCATATTTCAAATGATGCTTTTGTGAGGCTGAGATTGGCTCTATGTATTGCTACAGGCAAAGATAACAGCAAAAACAAGAAGAGGAAGAGGTACAGCTGGACAAATGAAGAAAGCCGAACTGATGGATAAAGAGGTTTGTTGTGGCATTGGTTCTATTGTCTGGGTTCAAGTCCATACTTTGTGCAAATGTAAAATTTATGGAATAGTTTCCTTGGCTGTTATTATATGAATCTGCTCACTCTATCCAGGCCTTCCAGCTGCGCGGTTGCGATGGTTGGGCCGGGTCTTGCATTCTGCTGCACGTCTTGTCGAATGCATTCCAAAATTTGGCCATGCTGGATGTGCTCCACTGGCTCCCCCTCCAACAGCAAATCTCGTACCGTATCATCGCTTTGGTATGGCTGTCCTTGCTGGGTCTCACCCCTGCTTATCTTTGCAATCTTTGCTACTCTGCTTTGAGTGCACCAGGTCGCCACTCTCTCCACTCTACTGAGCAAAGCCGACTCATTGTCCCATTTGCTAGTATAACTACTGAACAAAATTTTGTCTTCCCAGTGGTTGGCCCCTCGCTCTGGAACACGCTCCCGTTGGCGTTGCGGTTGTCACCAAGGGTCCACTCAGACTCTTTATATACTCGCCTTAAGTTAAAACTGCTCCTTTTAGTCATGGCGGGGTCAGGAGCGCTCCTGAGTGGTAGCCCTGAAGGGATGCTATATAAATTTTTGTAATGAATGAATGCATACATTATGTTATACTACTCTGTATTATAGTACATTACATTGTGTTTACAATTTGTTTCTTCTTTGCACTTTAGCCATGAGCTCCTAAACTTTGTTAAGAGTTCAAAAGGTCAATGATTGTCATTTGATTGTTTGAATGTCTCCAGAGATGACGCATTCTTCACATGGTCAGAGGGAAGACGGTTCCATGCAGTGGATCCCGCGACAGAGGAGGAACAGTCTCCAAACCTTGTAGAAGACTGTGGGACTTGTAGCAGATTTTTAGCAAGGACCTAAGCTGACATATGTTCCGGTTGTCTGTTGACTAAGGATGAATCGAGTTTGAATTTCTTGCCGAGTACCGAGTATGCTGAGTTTAATTTTGCCGATTCTGAGGTTCGAATATTTAAAATAAACTCTCATTCTCTTTATTTTCAGTTTGGCAGTTTGCACAACTTTTATGAATTTTTTGGTTTTGTCTTACCATAACCAAGTGTTTTTATTGTCTCCAAATAACAAACCCAAGTACAGAATGTTGACAATTAGTGGAGAGTCAATGGGGACTAACAGAAACCCTTATAGGACAAAAAATCCTGTAATCAGGGTCACAATAGATTGGTTAGGTATAAAAATACATTAGCATTTAGTACGAAACTTAACTAGTTAGCTATTACACAGAATCATGATGAAAACGATATACACACACATTAAGACAATTTATTGATCAAGCAGATAATTTCACAATTTTATTTTAAATAGATGAAGATTATTTAGAGAGCACAATTCATCCGGAATGACGTTGCATGCTTTCGAGCCAGCATATTTAATCGAGAACATTCTAGCGTTTGTTCTCGAAAAGATAGGCCTGTAGTTTGAGGAGGATCGTAACTTATAGGGATTGACCTCAGAGAGAGGTGAGAAGTAGTTGTTGAATACTGAAGGTAATTGATTGCAGGTATATTGTACATGAATTCATTGGTTTGGAAAAGCAATAGCTGCTCAACTTTTAGAATACGTGTTTGTTTGTAGATGTGGTCAGTAGGAATAAGGTAACGTGAACCATTGATTATACGGAGAGCTCTTTTTTGGAGGACATTTAATTTCTTCAATCTAGTTGGATAGTTTGAAGCCCAGATGAGGTTGCAGTAAGTTAAATACGGGTTAATCATAGTGTAATATGAAGTTACACGTATATTAATTGGCAAGCAGTACGAAATTCGTGACAAAATTACTATATTTTTTGCAATTTTGACTGAGATATGCTGTATGTGTTATTTCCATGTAAGGTGTTGATCCATATATATTCCCAAGAATTTGGCTGATATTACTCTTGGCACAGGAACATTATTAATATTAAGAAATTCCTGGAACTGGGGCAATTGTTTTTGATGCAAGCTGAATAATATATAGTTAGTTTTAGTAACATTTAAGGACAATTTGTTAGCCTTGAACCAATCATTAACATGCTCAAGTTCCTGGTTGACAATTTGAAATAATTTTTCATAGGATTTGTGAGATGCAAAAATGCTATTGTCATCAGCAAGTAAGAGAAATTGAAGGATGGATGAAGCATTTGGCAGGTCGTTTATGAATAATAAAGAAAAGAGTGGTCCCAAAATTGATCCCTGGGGAACTCCATATCTTATAGGACTTAATGAATACACTAGAAAGTTGTAACTAGTAAGCACTAATAATAACAGTATTTGGGTTTCTAATTAGGGCGATTGTCGTTTTGTAGATAATACTAACAGTATTTGTGTTTTTAGCTAGGTCGATTGTCATTTCGTAAATGAATAAATCCAATTTTCGATTCAAAACAGAAATTCGGAAAGATTAATACCATTGTTTGTCTGAGTTCGAGTATTGCCGAGTTCTGTGACACTCGGGCCAAGCCGAATTCCGAACAGAGTTTCGGTTCATCCCTACTGTTAACCGAATGCAGCCGTCAGATGTGTTTGCTGGCATAGGATCACTTAGTGCTTTGTAGATTTATTGGCATGTTACACGATACGGTTATGTGGTATAAAAGGAAATACATATTTACTGTTACACTGCAAAGGACGCGGTGGATGAACACTCACCCACCGCCGCAAAAGAAGCTACATAGGCCTACAGTTTAAAGTCAGTGTAGCATGTGCAGTGAAAATACTAGACCAATAATTAAGACACTGAAACACTAACAATATATAGGAATGCCATGAAAACTGCTAAGATATCAACGCATTATATGACAAAGAAACAAGCAAAAGGAAGACGAGCAGGTAAAGAGGCCTACAATAACAGCTCGTATCGTATCTAACATTTTTAAAGCGACTTACAGATGTGTGTGCATGATGTTGGACAGTAGTGGTACTCCGGGATGTGATCTCGAGACCAAGACCGCGGTCTAAAGACCGGAAAACTGCAGTCTTGGTCTCGAATGCATCGGTTTTGGTTTTTGTCTCGGACCATCGGTCTCGGTCTTGGTCTTGAATGCGTCGGTCTTGGTGTTAAAAGAACGGTCTTGGGATTGTTTTCCGTCTTAAATTAGCGTTCTTGGTCATTTGCCGTATCAGAGCTTTTTATTATTATTTTTTATTTATATTAGAGACACCGAATGTTTAGGCTTTACGCGATTGGTATCGATTTATGGCGTGCTGGCCAAACTAATAGATCTTTGTATGCATGTTACTGTGGGCAGAAAAATGCATTTTCAACCGAGCCAGCCATTTCAATATTTGCTTTCACATATTTCATGGTTTTGGAACAATCTAATATTTATGATGTCGGCCACGTGTAGACACTGTTAGCCTATAATTCCGAGGTCCGTGGTACAAGTACACCATTCAAACGGAACCGTAATCTACTTGTTCAGATGTCTTAAAAATATATACCTATTGTATACTGTAAGTAATTTATAGTGTGATTTTCTCAGGTCTATGCCAAGGGCTGAAACCACAAAAGTTCAGAGTGGCCGGTAAAACTGTTTTTGGGCCATTATTTAGATTAGTGTTCTTCAGTAATAAAATTAATGTTTTAAACATGTTATTCCGTTTTAGCATCTACATAAATTGAATTCTTTATCAAATAAAAGAGTAACGGTCTTGGTCTTGGTCTCGGACCATCGGTCTCAGTCTTGGTCTCGGATCTCTCGGTCTTGGTCTTCGACCTCTCGGTCTTGGTCTTGAGTTTTTTGTCTCGTGCCCAATACTGGTGCTTGTAGATCGGTGAATAAGAAGGTCATGATGTTTCAATGGACAAAGGGAGCGACCAGAGACAGTCAAACGCAGTTGAGGGGTGTTAATTCCCGATATCTACAATAAAAATGCTTGGGAGTCAGTATTTGCAGGCTTCATGAGTGCCTTGCATGAGCAACTCAGGACTATCAATTTCCAGGGCATTCGATCCAGAGAGTCTAGATCATGAAAACCAATAATATTGCTCTGTGCAGGTCCTGTTTGTCAATAAAGCACGTTCCGTTCATAGAGTCGCACTTTGTCGTTACTGCGGTTTAGATACGTTGTTAATATTATGTTCTGTTAATTGTCTTTTGGTAGGAAACGTACAGACGTGGAGCTGGTGTTGAAGGACCTGGATTTAGAGGTCCCAATGCGTTGTCATCATGGGAAGATACCTTCTATTATTGGGCGTTCGACCGTGAAAAGGTGCTCGACCTCTTCCCATGGTCGAAATTTCCCAAACACTAGGAATGCCATTGAAATGCTGAGGCTTCTGTGAAGAAACTAATATTGACTATTGACAGTATTTTGTAAAACATTAATGTCTTAAAGTTATTTATTGAATGTTGTTTTCAGAAAGTTATACCCTGAAAGTAGTTCCACGAAAGTAGTTGTCAACTGTATTTTTACAATTATTATTACTACTGTAACTAGATTTTGCCCATCCTGGGAGAGTAAAGTTTAGCTCCCTTCCCCTTCCCACCCCATCCCCTCATTTATTTCTTCTTTTCTCCTTCGCCTCCCAATTCTCCCATACATATAGCCTCTATTCACCACTTATCCTCGTAACGCATATCATCGTTGTTATGGATGCGTCGTTAAATAAACTTATATCAGGGACACTTATCCTCGTCCTCTCCTTCCCTTGTCTTCTTCTCCCATCATATCCCCATTTCTCTTCATTCTCTCACTCCCATTTTCCTTCCCTTCCCCTACACCTCTTCAGCTTTCCCTCCTCTTCTTTGTCCTTCTGGATTGAGATGGTGTAATAATAATAATGATAATAATTTTCGTTTAATTTCAAACCAAGTGCAGTACGATTACATGTATTGTATGAACAGATGATGACATGTTATTACTGGAATCGAATTTAACTGTCAGCAGCTGCTGAACATCAGAAAGGGTCATTTTCAAGATGGCGTCAAGAATGGCGCTGAAAGACAAAATTGTCAATATCTAAAGAACTATTCAACCTAGGAATGTGTTTTTGGTGTCAAACTGTAGGTTTTATTGTATGCTTATTAACACATCAAAGGTCTACTCTATTACGACCATGATATAATTGTCGTTTTCAAAATGGCCATGTTGGACACCATTTTGAAAGTGACCCCTTTTATCAACGACATTTCTATTCTCTATAACATTATCAAATATTGCAAAAATTAAATTTTAATAATTTTTAACTTGTCATATATACCTTTTTCCATTCATAGTTTAGGGCCAAATATAAAAGCAATCATTGTTCTCTCTGTTGGGAAGCTTGGGATTTTAGCGCTGTCTCAAGAGACGCTATCTAAATCAATGCTCCGAGAAGATTTGATCCAATAAGTATGCAGGTTTAAACTGGTAATGTTGGTGATAATTGTGCATTTTTTATACAGCGCCTGCATTAGAAACCTAACACGCTCGTCAAATATGAAAGAGTGGGTAGGAATAGCAGCAGCGTCTAATGATGAATTTCGCTGTAAAATTGATCTTACGGGCCTGGGAAAAGCAGAACATGCAGAGGACCCGATCTAACATAATCCCTCATGCAAAGCAGGGATGTGGTCTCGAGACCGCGGTCTTGGTCTCGAGACCGGAAAACTGCGGTTTAGATCTCGAATGCGTCGGTCTTAGTCTTGATCTTAAAGGATCGTTCTTGGGATTGGTCTCCATCTTAGATTAGCGTTCTTGGTCATTTGCCGCATGAGAGCAATTCTTTTGATATTTGTCGGTTATTTTCGATTATTAGAGACGCCGGATGTTTAGGCCCTGCGTGATTGCTATCGATTTATGGCCTGCTGATCGTCTATAGGCCTATATACATGTTACTATGGGCCAAAAAATGCATTTGCAACGGAGCCAGCCATTTCAAAATTTGCTTTCACAAATTTCATGTTTTTAACAATCTAATAATTGGGCTAGGTCGGCCACGTGTAGACACTGTTAACGTACAATTCCGAGTACAAGTACACCATTCAAACGGAACGTTAATCTACTTGTTCAGATGTCTTAAAGTATTTGCCTATCGTATAGGCCTACTATGGTTTATGGCGTGATATTCTCAGGCCGAAGCCAAGGGTTGAACCCGCAAAAGTTCAGAGTGTCCGGTAAAACTGTTTTCTGGACCATTATTAGTAGAACTATTCTTCTGCAATAAAATTAATGTTTTAAGCGTATTATTCCGTTTTAGCATCTTAATAAATCGAATTGTTTTTTGGAAAAAAGTATTGGTCTTGGTCTTGACCTCGGACCATCGGTCTCGGTCTTGGTCTCGAGGTTTTCGTTTCGTGCCCAACACTGATGCAGAGGTATACGCGGTACACGTCCAGAAGTAGGCTAGGCCTATAACCTATACGCCAAGACCTCTGACGATTCGTTGTGCTTTTTTTTATCTGGAACTGCCTGGACTATCGCTTCCATGATGCCAGTCCTTTAATATGCAAGACTTTACGAAACGTAGGTCTGTATACGTTGTGATTCGGGCGACTTACCGTTCGAGTAATGTTTATCAACATCACAATCATTCAACAGCTAAAAGGAACAAGGAAGTAGTATAGCTATAGCTGTTGTCTAAAATGAACTTCAAAGTGGCGTCAGTACTACGTCTCCCATATATATGTCTGACTCCACAATCACCACCACTACCACCATCATCATCAACATCATCATCGTCATCATCATCATATCATCATTATAGAAAGTGAGTCCAAGTAGATTGACAGAACACTAATAGCCTACATGCCTGCTCTATCATCCTGAACGTAAAGTGCCCGTTGGGTTCTAAATAACCATGGAAACGCTATGGGCACGGATGTTAATTATCAATCGCACAAATCATGATTTTCTCTAGACCTACTTTTACAAAATGTACATTTGGTACGAGACGTCGATGACAAAATAAATTATTATACCTTTACTACATTAACCGTCACCAATACCGCCTCCCGCAGCTATCATTACTATCATCACCATATGGCTGCCATTAACTCCGCTATATCACCCATCATCACCACCATTATCATCACGACCACCATGCGCATCACCATTACCACCACCTCCAACTCCACCACCACTACAATAACTGCCCTTTTTGCGACTACTAACCACGTCGCCATCGCTTGCTGCTTAGTCGGTGAATTATTGAAGCCTTCGATTCGATTAGGGGCAGCAGTGGCCGACCGCTGCAGTCTAGATTATCTCGTCCCATCTGTAGGGCTATAGTATACAGGCGTCCTGGCTGGTTGTCGAAGCACGTTGGACGTGTTGCTTCGTTTTCACTCACATCGCTCTCTACATGTCTGTTTATTTCTATTTTTCGGTACGTATGTACGTATCTGGATTCCTAAGTATAGTGTCTTTTAAGCCTTGAACTTTGAACCGTTCGATCGTTCCTCTGCCAGATTAAATGATGTACGTCCTGGTCATTTCCTGATTCCTTTGATGTTGAATATGACGACGACGACGACGACAGCGATGATGATAGCATATGCAGACTGACGAACAGGCAGGCATGCAAACAGACCGGGAAACGCACATATAGGCAAGACACACAGACATAAAGACGGACATGGAGGCAAACACAGGCAGACACAAACAGCACAACACCCAAGATAGACAATTATGGACATGTACAGGTCAGTCAATTACATTGACGAGACTAACAGACAGATCGACAAAGAGGTAGACAGACGGACAGACAGACATATGTAAGCATGCAGACAGACGACACGTTGCGTGTCATTTGCGATAGGCAACAGAGTCTGGCAAAACGATTTGTCTCTCCGACGATATCTGTCGCTTTCTCTCATCCGTGTTGTTATGCTTCCTCCCTCTCATATTCAATTTCCCCTTTATTCCTTTGCCCTTCCTCGCATCCCTTCCCGTCGTCCTCTTCATCCCACCACGCCTCCATCCTTGCCTATTTCCTTCTCTGTCTGCCAGGACCTCATGCTGCTCATTCAGTCATTCTTATATATTATAATACATATACATTCTCTCTGTCCTCTTTCCAGTAAGTTCCAGTTTACTTACCTTGACCATTTATTTAAGTCTTTGCCCTCTACTCTTCCCTCCCTCTCTCCCTCCCTCCCTCTACTCCCTCCCTCCCTCCCTTTATACCTCTTCAATTCGTCTTCTGTCTAATCCTGCTGCCTTATCCCCTCCATTTCCCATTCCTCTAGCCGTCCTTCTGTTCTACCTACATGTACCTTGTTCGTCTTCCCTTGCTCCTCTCCCCACCTCCCTACTCTGCCCTTGCTCCTCTTCCCTTGCTTCTCTTCCCATACTCCTCTTCCCACCTTCCTCCTCCTTCCGCTAAGTCCCGCTGGACAAAGGAGCCGTTGACAGTCCAAACACTGCGTAACAAATGACTTTCTGGCAAAAACTCCTCCCCAGTGCCTTCTCTTCTCCATTTATCCCTTCCCTATTCCTCCCCTATCCCATTCCTTCTGTCCTGTCCTCCTTTTCGCCGGATCAGTTCCTAATTTCCCGCGGTGACCAGAGGATTACAGACGTAGTCGGATGAAAGTAAACATTTCTTTGTACCACGCACTTAATACCATACCCGATTAATACCATACCCGGTTAATACCATACCCGGTTAATACCACACCATATTCATGCCACACCCTGTTCATGCCATACCATGTTGTTTATGAGCGCCTTATGCTCAATACAAGAGCAGAAAATAAATGTGTAAAATACTAATCTTCCAGACTTGGCTACAAGGTGCGACCACGAATGACACCAAGTCTGGAAGATTATTATTTTACACATTCAAATACACGAAGCCATATGGATCTTTCAGAAGCGAAACAATCGGGCTCTATAGAAGTTGCAGTTTTCTTGGGGAGCTAAAAGAACTTTTGAGTAAAATAAGACTACACGATCCCAACTAACCTTAGGAATAAACACAATGTAAATGATAATTTAATATTATAATATACAGGAACAGAAATGTTATAAACTGTGTTATAAAATGTGTCAGTCAGGAAATGCGTACTGAAGTCAACGTTTTGACTGCTCTTTCTCGGTGCGTCATTCGTCAGATGAAAGCACACATTTCTGTTTCAAAACTTTCCCAATTGCCTCGACGGATAGACCAACTGATTGTCTGTCTGATAAACAGACCGACTGGCAATCGTAAGAACAGAGTGAAAGCCAATAGTTTCACATCCTAGGCCTTGAGACGCAAAAATTAACTGGTATTATATAATGGTGAAAGCCACAACGGGTCAATGGGCCGACAATGGGCTGACATGCATGTCACATAGCTGTCAAAGAGGTTGCGCATGATATGTCGGTTGGTCGAATTTCTTCATCAGTAAGTGCGAAGGCATGCGCTGTCGTCGTCGTCGTGTAGGTGATGAAGCAATCGTAATCGTTATCTCAACATTTCTATAGCAGCGCCCACAAAAGCGAAGTCGCGGGAACCAGCTTATTCACAAGCGCAAACGCTGATCTTGGATTAAGTTGGAGACGGTTATACGTTATATAATCTTAATTGCATTCAATAGGCCTACATAGCAAGATTCTCTGCCGCTTCAGTTCAGTCGTTTATGATGGTTCGCAGACGAAATAAATCTGTGAGCTTAAGTAGCCTACATAGCAAGGGTCAAGGAGCGATGTGGTCGTACGATCTTCTCCACATCGGCCGAACATAAGACAGACAAGACATGGCAGTAGTAGACATGTCTAACTTCTATAGCTTAGGGGAGTAGAAAGAGGGCCTAGAGCCCTCGACTCTGGAGGAATACCGTAACACAATCCGACAATAACTCAGACATGCTTACGTGAGTGATAGTTATCAATAATAGTAGCTAGAATTATACAATGAGAGAAAAGAAGAGAAAAATCAAGAAAGGGGTTGTGAAGGAGCAGTGTTTCCATGCACATGTAATGGAAGGACCTGTGAAGGACAGCCAATAACCAGGACAGAGAATTCGTCCTAAGTTCTTCTGATGGATGAGATGCCTGCCTTGGCGGTAGCTTTTCCAGAGGGATCTTCAAACAGCTCTATATCGCTATGAAGTGCATTGCAAATTTTATTGATGAGGTGATGTAAGGCAGAGGGAATGTTAAGGTGGAGTAGTTGCGATGGATGGAAGGATGGATGGATGAAGGGATGGGTGGGTAGATGGATGGATGGGTGGGTGGATGGATGGGTTGATGGATGGATTGTGTATACTAGGTGAGTGTTGATAGGACTTAGGGAATCATTCGTTTAGATAATTTAGAAGAATGGAGTGATTTGAGGGTAGGAGTGTGGTGATGGCGTTTAGGTGTTTAAGTGACAGGAACGGTAGGCCTACGAGCGAGGATTAATAGGTGAATGGCTTTCCAGCTAAGACGAACATTAGAGGAACGAAATTAACAAATGAAAAGTAAAAGCTGTAGATCCCACGTATATATATCTGGAAAGTCATGGCGAATGTTTGTGGCTGATTTTTAGGGCAGAGAGCAGATCCTGGCGTAGTTTTCTGATGGCTTCGTTGGACCAATAGAGAAGTTAAACTGCGTTGTTCTTGTACTTTACATTGCACTGTCGTCTACGTGTGATGTCCTCAGACTGTGACAACGGGAAACTGACGTGTGAAGTCGATGTATGCTTATTCTGCTGCCTATTTGCATTTGGACGTTTGGTTAGGACGCTCAGGGATCCAACCGAACAGTTTCTGCCTATGACTCTCTCTATATCATGTATACGCATTGACGGAGGTGCGTCTACAGTCGCTTATTGTGATATAATATGCTATTCTGTCACCCGACACCCTCAGTGATCAGGTTAGTTTTCCAGTAGAAAGGTATTGTCCCACGAGTCTGTCTGTCTGTCTGTCTAATATGCGCATCACCTGCCTCTCTATAGCAGCCTAGATCTACGCATCTACAATTTTCTTTCTCTGACTCTCCCTTTGTCTATGTGCGCGTGTCTGTATCTGGCTGTCTGCCGCATCATGAATATTCACTACCCCTTCTCTCTCACCGCATAAACCCCTCACCCACCCTTTCATCGAACCTCCCAACCCCACCCCGTTGATTGGGTCGAGCGTTTCGGCGTCCCGGTCAACAAAATTTCGTAGGCGATCTGGGACTAAGCGACCCTGAGGCGCAGGAATATCATACGTGTGCTGCGGCCTCGACGGAGACATACAGACTGCGCAGCGGTTGGTCGTTCGGATGACAGAAGGACGTTTTGGCGGATAATTTCTAAAAGTCCATTAACAAATTGTTTGGTTGTGCACGATGGTAGAGCTCTGTGTTGGTGAAACGACTGATGACGGTCTGATCAAAACGGATCCGTTGCCAGTGGATGCTGAGGAGATGGTGCGATTTGTATGGCAATGGGATTTAGTCTTTTAATACCTCAGTTGGCAATTGCTCGCTAAGATAGGCCTATAATATGTGCATTTACTCATGCATTTAGTACATTCTGCCGTTGAGTGTTTCTCACACGAATATTCAGAATAGTCAATAACTCAAACTGAATGAAGTAGTACATTTGCCACGCTAGCCTTTCCGTTTCAAATATGTATCCCATATATATAATTCTCAAACATTGCTTTTCAGTCTCTCTTCCACAGACACCCTGCAGTGGAAGACTGTTTTCCGGTCGACATTATTGCGGCACATTAGGGCCTATGTATGCTCTAGGCGGCTAGGCCATATCCTAAATCTACTAAATGGCATTATATGCAATATAGGCCTATAGATCTTAATGTCACCCTTCCATTCATTGCAACAAACGTACATACATAACATATATAATATTATATATATAAATATTCATACATATACACATTAATGTGTTTACATGCATGTATAATATTATCTAATATATGCAAACGTGTATATATGTGAGTATATGTATATGTGTATATGTATATATATATAGGCCATTTAGCTTCGATATCATTCCGCTTCTCGTCACGCAAGAAATTCCTCTGAGGAAAAGAGATAATTGCACCAGATACTCTAACAATCGTTATAATATCAAGTTATCAACCATAGACTCATTAACCACCTGTTAAAGGCGCCTTAATCGCAACACATTACACTATACCGCTATGCAAGTAAATACTCTACTACACTAACAACAGTAATTACAATACACTACACTACGAAGGAATAAACTGTGATCAATGTGTCACACGCGATACAACGCGCTGTAGTTCATGATGCCTCGGGCTGCAATCGCCTTGATGACCTTCCCTAAGGCCAGGGCTGCCCTTAGAAGCCAGGGCTGCCCTTAATTAAGGACGTGAACCGAGGAGATTGCGTATAATTCTCTGTACATGCTGTGGCACAAAGTCATAAAAGCGTATACGGTATACCGTATACGCAGTGTGTATACATACAGACTGTAGGGTCCATTGTCCATGGCTAGTATTTTCCGTTCATCAATTTGTGTGTAGTCTATAATATATCCTCAATTCTCGAAACTGCGAGAAAGATAGCAACAGGTCCAACAAGTTCCATGGAATTTATGGAGCTCCTCTGTGATGAAAGGGAATAATTTTTCGGATGACCTAGACATTTTCAATGATGGGCACTTTTAACTACTGTAGTTATTAAATAGTAGTCATAACTATTATATGTAGTTCCGTAGTAGTTATAACTAGTTCTTAAGAAGTAGTTTAAGAAATAGTTATAACTATATTTATCGAGTAGTTTCAAGTTAACTACAATATTTCATATTAACTACATTTTTTCCTAATTTTTAATTTACTGCTACTAGCTCCATCTTACACAGATTTCTGTGATTTCACAACAGACATGTTGGACGTCGTCCATGTATCTCACAAGCAAATGCGCCATATAATTGTGTCATTAGAAATTTATGCAAAGGGCCTACTATTGTGAGGAAGTGGTTTCCTCGTAGAACTATACAGAAAGATAATATACCTATTTTATTTGTACTTGTCGTGCGTTTGCAGACATCTGATTAAAGAATATACCTACTTACTTACTTACTTAAATGCATACCCATGAATTGTTAGAGCCTTAGAGGGGTTGGGGTTAAAATGTGCATTGGCCGGCTGATGAAGACAGCCAGCAACCGGTTGAATGATAAGTGGCCTTCCATTTAGTTTTTTTTCATCATTCGACGTTTTTGACCGCCTTGTTTACATCGATTCCACTTCCATCGTAACGACATTCTCGCATCAATCCAGCACACTTAAGCATGATATTTTCATAAATCCAGCTTCTATTTAAGCATAATTCATTTCATCAACCCATTTTCTACATACACGTTCTTCTTTTCATCGATCTCGACTTCATTTAAGATAAAGTTAGACCAGAGGTGTAAGAAGATTTTGAAAAGTGGGGGGCATAATTTCGGAAATATTGCGGCAAAATTTATTTTTTGCCCACACTTTTTGAATTTTGCCTCTCCCCCCAGAAATTTGAAAAATGGGGGCCACAAATTATCTTAACAAAGTCATCTTAAAAAGCTATTGGAGAAACATAAAACGAACCGATTTGGGTGCGCATGGGGCACCGAGCACTAAAACTGGGGGGCATTGCACCTCCCCAGTTTTAAAACGGTGGGGCGGTGCCTCTGCCCCCCGCTTGTTGCACCTCTGAGTTAGACATAGGCCTATATTCGCGTAAAATATTAAAATTCGAATGGATGAAAGGGTCAATATTAAAATACGCTAAAATACAATTTTACCCCGCATTAATATGTAGGACATACCCCAGGTGTTGTTCCCAATAAAAATCCTACTGCTCTCCGTGCGGTTCTCCTCTCGCACTTACAGTGAACGGAACTGGACGAGATTTGCGACGAGATTCTGACCGATTCTTCCGCTGCGCTGGTTCTCCGTCCGTTTGCTTTTCGTTCGTCTGACACGCGGCGCTATCTGGTGACAGAAGGAAGAGAACGCTCCTTATCTGCGTCTATTCACACTCGCTCGACGCCGTTCGACCGTGTTCGAGAATATTCGAAATTTCAGTCGCAGTTCCACCGCATTCAGCGAAATATCCGAGGAGAATTCTGGGCGCGTTTTCGTCGGCACTATTATTCGAAGAGGCGGAAGGTTACACGCTCGACCGAGCGACACGTTTTGGTCCGAATGTCGTCGGAAATTCCTCCATTATTGGCCGGGCGTAGAGTAGGCGAGAAAGCGCTGTTGAGACGATGAAAAGGAGGAGAAGACGAGGAAATTAATTACTGTTCTGGCGTCATTCTGGTTTATCACGACCACCACCACCACCACCACCACCACCACCACCACCACCACCACCACCACCGTAGAATCACTGACACTACCATTATCAAACCGCTCTCACCCTTACCATTATCAGCGTTCCATCAATCCATCCGCTATCATCATCATCTTCACCAAAATCACCACTGAAACCACCACTTGGCTTAAAATTATAATTGCCACCAGCAGCAATGCTATTAGACCCCTAGCCAGGCCAGGTCAGAACAGAGGAGGGCCGGATGGGCCATAGGCCCATATGGCAAGGGCCTTCGGTTTTGAGTGGGCTTATACTCTCTGATTGATTGAGAATTTAGGGGGAGAGAAAAAATGCTTTCGCACAGTGGTTCTTAACCTATTTCTAAGTCGTTGCCCCTCAGATTTTGAAATTCTATTCCGCCATTCCAGCAATGGAAACAAAGAGAAACACTTGAATTTTCAGATTAAACTATCAGCCACCACTACTCGATTAATTAGCAAGTTTTCTAGTAACAAGTAGTAGCAGAATGATTAATGAACTATTTACTAGCAGAAAGTATAAGAAAATAAAAAATGAAATCATTTTAGCGTGACTTTCGTTCATGCTTCTACTCTATTAGACTATTCTTGTCAGAATAATACTGGACCCTCTCCTCGCACCCAGAGGCGTCGATCTCGTTTGACAGGTGGAGAACACCCAATGAGGGGGTAGAAAATGTATGGGGACAAACTTATAACTGGTCCCCTCTATGTAAAAGGTGAGGATTTGAATTGTCAAATTTGAACTGGAGGGGGGAGGTTGAAAATTTTTCACATGTCGAGATGTCCCGACACAAGTTGCTATGAACATGAAACCGGTATATGGGCTAAATTTCAGAGGTTTGCTGTGGGTCTGGGTGCCACTGAAAGATGATCTGGGGTTTGCTTGACCCTCCCCCAAGGTCACTTTTGAGAATTAACTGGCAAGGTTTGAAAACGCACTGGGGGTTGAGCCCTTTCAACCCCTCTGACAATTCAATCACTGCGCGTATTCTTTCACGATGTATCACGTCTTCCCCCTCTGACCCCCACTTGTTACACCTCTGATATGCATACATCTGTCGATCTTTTATATATTTACAGCCTCAGGATCCTCGCTACCCCTATCGCAATTGATGTTCTTCTCTTCCAGATGTTAGAACTGTGCATATACTCATCGGGGTAGAATTCTTCATTTCCGTACCATCTTGTCTTACAGAATCCCATCTATATAGGATAGATCCATATAATTCGTTGACTGCTAAATCGATTGGTTTCTATATCACAATGTCCTGATCTCATAGTTTCCTATTCCTTTGTTCTTCACTTTGTTGGTTGTCGTTGCTCCGATTTTCGACATCATATTCGTCGTCGTCGTTGTCACTGGTGATGTTGGTGGCGATGGAGTTCATCTTGTTGTTAATGATTGTGATTACTGTGGTGTTCTAATGGTCACTAACTTTCACAAATTCACACCCGTTGACCGTTGACCCAGTCCTCTGGTCGTAGATACCCCCCCCCCTGGCATGTTACACGGGGCAACGTCCGAATCATTTCGTCGTTTGCATAATTTTATTGTATTTTTGGCCGCGTATTTCGTCTGTTTCTTGGCCACAGTTCTCAGATATGATCAGATCATCGATGATGAGTTTGATGTATCATGTATGTTCTTCTCATTTCTATCTATAAATGTTATCCTTGCATGTATCGTGTATCAATGTCATCGATGCTTATAGCGCCACATGAATTATTTATAAATGAATAAAACGCATACAACTATTTATATGATGAAATCGTTATAATTAGATACTTTCTACTACATTGTCAAATGTCATTGTTTCAAATTAGATTTTGTCAGATCAGATCGAAATATAAATATATCTGTGTAATTTACTCAAGATTCTGAGTCCCTGCCGACGGAATTGACCTGCCTTAGAGAAACCATGGTATACCCAATCCATTGAAGCTCTGTTATAATGTCACTAGAGTTTAACCAAACGAACAACAGATCTATAGATATATTAGCATCTAAGACAAATTATTATAATGACCCATCAGATTATAATGCGATGCGTAGCATCTGCGTGGTTACCTATGGCAACAGATTCATATATATATATATATATATATATATATATATTATAGATATATATACATATATATGAACTTGGGCCTTTTCTGCCATCATTCCATCATAGGCTGAATAATGTCACGCATGCACACTCACATCATGTGGACACACACACAAAAACACACCTACACATGCACACACCTACAGTCCTACACACACGCACGCACACACACACACCCACACACACACACGCACGCGCACCCACACACACCCACACACCCACACACCCACACACACATACACCCACACACACCCACACACACACATACACCCACACACACACACACACACACATACACCCACACACACCCACACACACACACACACACACACACACACACACACGCACGCACACACACATTATATACACAGACAGAATAAGCAGATATTATGTTCACATATATGTACATGTATACATATGCATATGCGTATGTATATAATATGCGACTGAATAACACATTATATATGTATATATATATATTTGTTCGTATATAAATATGTATATTTATATACTGAGAGTGCCGACCAATGGCGTGCTTCTTTCGTCTTGTTTACGATAGGCCGGCGCCATCTATCTGCGCCTTGTCCACTCTCTCCACGCGCATGCGTCGTTTCCTGGTAGACAACTTTCACCCCCACCCTCCACCCCTCCACACGCAGCGCACCTTCGTCGCACGCAAGCAGGCAGGCCTGGGCCGCCACCCGACGACCGGATGGACGGATGGCTAGGAGAAGAAAAGCTGCTGTTGATGAGGATGATGAGGATGATGAGGATGGTGAGCACTGTGTTCGGCGGTTCTATGATCAACGCATTATGGAACAATGCTGATGAGAAGACGAAACTGACCGAAGAATCGCAGTTAAAGACTACATGGCCAAGTAAGCGTTTGCTTATCAAATGAATGAACGAAGGAGTCAGTCGGTCAGTCAGTCAATCGGTCGGTCGGTCTGTCCGTCAGTTAGTCAGTCAGTCGGTCGGTTGGTCGGTCGGTCAGTCAATCAGTCAATCAGTCAGTCAGTCAGTTAGTTAGTCAGTCGATCGATCGATCGGTCGGTCGGTCGGTCGGTCGGTCGGTCGGTCGGTCGGTCGGTCGGTCAATCAGTCAATCAGTCAGTCAATCAGTCAATCAGTCAGTCAATCAGTCAATCAGTCAGTCAATCAGTCAATCAGTCAGTCAGTCAGTGGTCGATTGAAAGAGCGAGTTGTAAGCGAATCAATCAAAGACAGTCAGCCAGTCAAGTTAAATGACTGAGCAAGTGAGAGAGCGAGTGAGTGAGTGAGCGAATGAGGACCCATGCGTCGATAAGAAAATGCCCGTTTCTTTGACAACATGAATATCTTTCTTAGCTGTCTCTGTTAATTTTTTTTTAATATCCCATTTATCTCTTTCTTTGTTGCTCTCCCCTTCTGTTTCTCTTTCTAACTCTTTCACTTTGTCTTTCTCTCATTCTCTCTCTCTCTTACTCTTTCGAATTCTCTCTCTCTGTGTTTGGCCGTGTCTCTCTCTCTCTCTGTGTCTCTGTGTCTCTGTCTCTGTCTGTCTCTCTCTCTTTGCCAGTGTCCCTCCTTATTCTAAAATTTATGCTTTCAACGTCTTTTCAAACAATTGTCTTAATGTTTCTGTCCATGTGCCTTGGTTCTTTTCATGCATATAAGTGTATGTCTGCTTGTGTGTATGTCTGTATGTGTGCGTGCGTTCGTCTGATATAGGTGTTTGTCGAAAACGTGCTGGTTAAACGAATCTTGCTGTCCTCTAAGACTCGCATTTCGCATCCAACGAAATGTAACGATTCCTTGCTTCAGCAGCAAACATACTACGTACGCTTCACAGGCATCACATCGTCAAGGTAAGGATGATTCGATTCGATATACAAGTGTACATTGTGTATGTACTTAAGTGAGCATCTTTATGCCGTAATGACAGGGTTCCTTGTGCGCTGTTAAATTATAAGAGACCGGTATACGCGCTGTTAGACAGTTCTCACTTTCCCAGTTTATACAAATTATGTACCAGGGTTGGCATTAGATAATACAATTGTCCAACTTAGTGTGCATCGTATTTCGAATCAGCATTTGACGTAGAGAGAGCAAGTTAATTGCATTTTAAAAACTGGCAAAACATAAGTGCGTTGTCCCGTATTCGCTACTGTCTGTCTATAAGACTACATATATGCTATGGCCTACTGCAACGTTTATATAATTCATTGATTGTACCTTAATATCTCTTTCTGCAATGCGTTCATTCTTGTCTGCAAAGACGGATTACTTTTTTTAACGTGTCATGGGATACATTCAAATTATGCACTTGTCTAAATCTGTATTTAGAGTTAAACATGTTCTGTATCTTATCGTTGTTTCCGGATTTCAAACTGTTGCACTGTCATAGAAAAATACTACCTTATGATTTTGATAAATGATTTTCGTAGTTGCCGAACGTTCATTACAATCGTTGCCTGACAATTATCTTAGTTTATCTGGATTTTTAAAAATTCCGAGCAAACCGAGGTAGAAGTCTTGGCAGCAATGGACAGAAAAATACGAAAGTCAGTGCAACAAACATCAAGCACAGAAGTCATTTTAAAACATCGACATTACATAAATCCGGTGCATTAAAAAACTAACAATAACACGTGCCTTTGATAAATTTTTGAAAGCGTCGGATCAAGTGAATTTAGAAATTATTCGTCCGAAACACAGACATTAAAATAATTACAAAATCAAGCAATGACCAATTATTAACGATGTTCTCGGATATGCAGTACGGACTGTTGCATCTTATGCGTTCATTCAATGATCAGCTTTCTCAGAACAACTGAGGACAACACAGACTGCAATTTACCTTGGAGATACCATTGCAATTATGGCCTATTCATTAGGCCATATTTGCCTATTATAATTATGTTCCATTGTAAGGAGCACCTATTTTTTTATGGCAGCGTAACTTTTGCCGTGTCGACGGTGTCGCTGTATAGGATTAACTTAACGCCACATATTAATAATGGGGGTATTACGCCAATCGACACATCTATTGCAATGATCTGTTGAACCATTCGACTGACAAATTGACTTCGTCTGTGCTTTCCTGTATAAAAACTTCACATATAATATTATTGACGTTGGAAGTCAATAAACGGCTATTCATTCATTCATTCGTTCATTCACTCATTCATTCAGCATGTCACATATGTTAGAGGTATGAAAGGTTACCTCTGTTTACGAACCTCGACAGAAACTAACCTGATGCATAAAGGACAATGTAGCACAAATATTTATAACAAGCTTTCAGGGCCATACCAAGCAATAATTCAGCCCTGTGCCTAGCATCAATCTGGCGTCCCACATTTTTAAAATAGTTTTTGCTACCTGTGCCTAGCATCAATCTGGCGTCCCACATTTTAAAAATAGTTTTTGCTACCTGTGCCTAGCATCAATCTGGCGTCCCACATTTTTAAAATAGTTTTTGCTACCTGTGCCTAGCATCAATCTGGCGTCCCACATTTTTAAAATAGTTTTTGCTACCTGTGCCTAGCATCAAGCTGGCGCCCCCTCATTTTGAAAATAGTGCATTTTTATGGAATGATATGTTATTCCATCCTGGAATTTGCGCCCTTTCCACATCTGCGCCCTGGGTCACGGCCCCGCTGGCCCCTCCCTCAGTACGGCCCTGCAAGCTTTGATAGAAAAAACAGACTTTTGATCAAGGTATTATACAAATTCTATTCCCCTCCATTTTTCGGCAATTACCTTGTCTTACGTTGTATTGTATCGTACTGTACTGACTTGTTCATCATTGCATTGGTAGATTTATATAGCCCATTATGACGATGCAGCTATATAATTTCCTACTATGACTGGTGCTTTTCCTTGCCATAGACACTGATCTTAAGACAGTGGGCTTTGCAGCGGGCGATCGGCTAAGCTGCTGCTGAGGCCAAAAAGTCTTCGTCATCACGCAATTCGCTCGTCGTCATCATCACACCACTGCCATCATCAACGACACCTCTCCGGTCTGACTGAGCATAGAAGAGCCGTGCATACCCCACCTACGCATGGTTAGAGGCAAACAGACAAACAGATAGACAGACAGATAGATACAAAGACAAACAGACGTACATAGAGACAGAACAGACAAAAACATCGAGATATGTATAGGTTGAAAAACACATATGAACACATAAGCAGACAGTTACGTGAGTAGTCGTGCACACAAACAGACACATATATGTGTAGACAGAGACATACCCACATAGGCATACAGTCAGATAAAGACACAAAGGCGAATATACAAACAGGCAGACGAGAACAAACTATATCCGCCTGCTAGGGCGATAACCTACCCAGAGGAAGTGACCGAGAAACTCGACAAAATATGCGGCGAATCGGTCCCGCGAGTGAGGGGCTCCCGGCGCCAACCAGTTCTTCGTCACGAGCCCCTCCCCTCTCACGCCCCCCCCCCACATCCATTGCGCTTCTCTGACGATGGTACCGTGTCGTCAGAGGTGAGCATCACGTGACCAACATCGTTTACTCGACCTCGGCTAATTGTGCGGCGAGATGACGGGTAGGAGGAGGAGGACGAGGAGGAGGAAGAGAAGGAGGAGGAGGAAGAGAAGGAGGAGGAGGAAGAGAAGGAGGAGGAGGAAGAGAAGGAGGAGGAGGCTGATTAAGAGGAAGAGCAAGAGGAGGAGGAGGAGGAAGAGAAGGAGGAGGAGGAAGAGAAGGAGGAGGAGGAAGAGAAGGAGGAGGAGGCTGATTAAGAGGAAGAGCAAGAGGAGGAGGAGGAGGAAGAGATGGAAGTGGAGGACGAGGAGGACGAGGAGGTGGAGGAGGAGGAAGATTAGGAGGAAGAGGAAGAGGAGGAGTGAGGAGTTGTATGTGGAGGAGGAGGAGGATTAAAAGGTATAGGAGGAGGAAGAGGAGGAGGAGGAGAGGGAGGAGAAGGAGGAGCAGAGAGAGAGAAGGAGGAGGAGGATGAGAAGGAGGACGAGAAGAAGAAGGAGGAGGATGAGAAGGTCGCTCATGATACTCGATTCTAGTTTGCATGTTCAGCCTTCGTAAGTTCAACGTCATGAGGTGAGAAACGAGACAGATAAAAAGACAGAGAACACGCAGGCAGACAGATAGACAGACACTCTATAGGAAGACAATGGGCAGATGAAGCAGCCGGACGTCAACAGTCATCGACGTAAAGAGACCGGTCGAGAGAAAGGCACAGTAATTCAGGGAGACAGAGAGACCAAATGAGAGTTTAAAGGCAGAAAGATAGACAGACAGACAGACACACAGTACACGCAGAGACACAGAGAGACACAGAGAGACACAGACAGAGACACAGACAGAGACACAGACAGAGACACAGACAGAGACACAGACAGAGACACAGACAGAGACACAGACAGAGACACAGACAGAGACACAGACAGAGACACAGACAGACACAGACTGAAGGACAGACAGACAGAGCCAGAGACAGAGACAGAATTGCAGTCAGTTAGTCAGAGAAAGAGCGACAGAGGCAGATTGGCTGGACTCGCAGACAGACAGAGAAACACAGGGAAAGTGAGAAACAGCGGGAGAGATTGCGACAGAGAGAGAGACAGAAAGAGACAGAAAGACAGACACACAGAGATAGAGACAGACAAACAGACGAAGAGTGACAGAGAGAAAAAGAGAGAGACAGAGACAGACAGAGACAGAGTTAGAGACAGAGACAGAGAAATAGAGACAGAGCAACAGAGACAGTGAAACTGAGACATAGAAGCAGACAGAGAAAGTGAACACTCTATGGAAAGGAATGAAGATAAACAGGAAGATGGAATGAATAAGCGACATGCGTGCTGTAGCAGCAGAAGTTGTCGTAGTTGTATTCATGGTTTAGCGCCATCATGTGACTTCCAGAACATCTGACCTCAACCTCACCTTACAGGATAGTTATTGTTTCATGATCCTGTATTTTATCGAAAATGAAAAGCGTCGCCCACCACCTTTACTCTGGCTTGAGACTAGTACCACCAGAACACGACAGAGGTGGGGTTTAGTGATTGGATACATTCCAATGATTTAACGACATTTTATGGCATCAAAGGCCCGTGACGTCAATACAAAGATTTCTTCGATTATCGATGCGTGGAATCAGAAAACGTATTAAATGTATGTCTAATTTATCTGTCCGTTTGTCTGACGTTGTTGTAGAATCACCAATGCATGGTGGCTTGCTTCACGGCATTCTTTGGGGGTCATGGTTAGAGTCGCTGCCGTTGACAGTGCTGCCTTCGACGGCCGAGGATTGCCTCGCCTTGTCACTTACCCGTCCAGTCTTATGATTGACAGCTGGACGGAGATCTGATAAGGACAGGCGACCTGCCAATCAACAGATAATATGCTGGCATCGTACACGTCCCAAACCGTGGTTGACACTTCGACACCTGCTGCTGACAACAGAAGTCTCTGAGGAATCGGGGACTATGAAGAGCGAAAGAGTGGTCGCGTTTTTATAAGTTGCTCTTGCTTGCAGACAGACTTCTTTGAAATTACGTCCATCAAGAGATTGAAATGGTCAATAGTTCTTCCTTTCATGCATTCGTTGGTAGGCCCAATCGTGATCGTAAACGTATCTTATTACTTCTAATGCGCCACTATAAAACAAGCGTAGGGCACAAGCTTATTTAGGAGCGTTCGTTCACTCATTTGTTCAATTTAATCGTCTGTTAATTAGTTCAATAGTTTGTACTCTGAAATTCCTATTTAATAATGTTGTAAAGAGAGACAAGGTACAAATGTACGCGACGCTGATATGACATGGTATTATAAGCAGGGTATTTATAAATTAACGTAGAGCGACTAGTCAGCAGTTGCAAGTTGAGTTATGGACCTAATGGTAATGAAAGGTCAGGAACGGTAAGGCATAGCCAAAAAGGTAGTGAGACGCAAAAATCGGCGTTCGAAGTGATCTTCAAGAGCCTACCTTGAACCTTCGTTCGCCGTTGAAAACCTAAGCTTTTTGAGTTGTAAAGTAAGGTGATGTGACTGATGTCTTGCCTTAATTCGTTAGGCGATGACCATACGTTGTAATGCAAGTAAGACATGTTTTTGATGCAAGGTAATGTAATGTATCGTAGGGACCGGTAGACATAGTAAAACTGTATAAGAAAACATTCTAGAGTAGAGTAGAGAGCTTATCAAATTGACGGGAAAAGCGTTTCAACGATTTAGCTGCATGCAATAGCATCAAGAAATCAGTGAAAATTATCTTTATACAGTATGCCCCATTTGTAAACAGTTAAAGGTCGGCCAAGATGAGGCAGTGATCGGTGACGTTGAGAACAGAGTTTGATGACTTGGCAAATATAGGGTGACACAAAAGTTCGTTCACCGTTTTCCAACTTAAATATCTCGGTCAAAATGACTCGGATCTTTTAAATATTTGTCAAGCGCATGCAGTAATCAAATATAATACACTCCTAAAAATTTTAAGTCTAATGTGCATTAAATGACGTGACAGCGTACACTGCGGCGCGCGAGTTGCATTCTGGCTCATACCTGTATATGTGATGTCACCATTATGAGCATCTACACTATACTGTGGAAGACTGGTTTTGTTCACCGATCAAGGTGTTTTATCTACCGAATCCATTAAATGATACAGTTTTCGGTTCACAGAAGGAGAACGTACAGAAGGAGAACGTTCATTCTGCTCTATACAATTGAAGTTTAGTCCGTCAGTGATGACGTGGGGTGGGATGACGGCCAGAGGTGTCACGAGCTTTCACTTTGTGCTAAGTGTAGTAGACTGAACTCGCAGTACTACATTACAAACATTCTTGAGCAAGACGCGAAGCCAGGACGTTCAAGAGACAACGGCGCTGTTATGCAACGATAGTTATTTGTTGGGAGAATGTCAGCAGGTGAATCACGTTGTCATACATTTACTGCGACGACGAAGTGGCTAGACTACAAACTCCCGTCACGCATGAAGCCGAAGGATTAGCCACCAAAGCTCTTTGGATATCTCTCCTTTTGGAAACTTGTGCAGTATTTAGTCTCTCAGAGTTCATAAAGATCCTGAGTCAAAGAACACGGATCAGCTCAAACGTCGCCTCCAACGTGCGTGGAGATCATAGAAGTTGGAACACCTCAGTCGCTGATTCAGTCTATGCTGTGTAGAGTCAGTGCAGTCATTAAGCAGTTTTAACGAAAACAATGTACGCTAATAGCCTACGTCTGTAAGACCTATAAATAACCATAATGTGTTATGGTCAACTAGTACTAGGCCCAATAGTTTGCTTACAGTGATATTATGAAGAACAAACTGCATTGCGTGGCAATTTTTTTCCTGGAAAAGGTTCCTCTTCAATTTTTACAAATATATAATGGCAACCACTGACCGGATCAAAACCAAATTTGAACCAATATCTTTCAGTTGTATTGTGTATGCACTGACAAAATATAAAAAATATCAAGCCCTTACTGAGAAAACGCATTTTGAAAACGGTGAACGAACTTTTGTGTCATCCTATAGAACGGAGGTGAGGGAGGTTATGGAAAGGTCGAAGGTGTGGCTATTGATGTGAGTCTTTGGAACGATCTGCATCAGAGGCGCCTTTACTGCTTCTATTTCCTATATAAACTATTTGCACTTAGTGGCCCTAACTTGCGCGACCTTTGATCCCTAATTAAGGTTCCTATGCTTATCTTAGACTCCTTACTCACTCCCATCATTACTTCTGTCTTTTTCAACTAGAAATTGACTCGTCACCGTTTGTCGTGGAACCTTTGTAAATTGCTACTTTCTGCTGATTTGTCAAATAAATTTCTTTCATTGATTGATTGAAATCCACACTTTTTCGGCTGCTATCCATCATTGTATGTCACCTACAAACATCTGCCTCGCCATCAAACCTCGTGCCTTCCACTATAAATTTAAGTCTCACCTTTTCAAGAACTCTTACCCAGACTCACTTGATCGTCCACCTTACAATCCTCGACCAAACGACACCATAACAGATACTCAACCTCCTCTGACTCTCTGAAACCGGACTCTGTCCTCCCTTGGGTAATCTTTGGACATTCTGTGGTTGTCCACGGGTAGTTCTGAAACCAAATATCTGACCCGACCCACGAAATTCATGACCCGACCCAATCTAACCAGACCCAATTTGATATCATTTATCGTCGAAGTCTAATGTCATACTAGCCCGCAATTAAAATCTCTTATTAAATAAGCAAGCATTGGGAAGTGAACTGCGGTTCACATGTCCTCCTTTGCTGAGGTGCATGACACGCTGCCTGCGCTCTTACCAGCGGAAGATGAAGTAAACTAACGTCAACAAACGATTTGAAGTCAGGTAATATGTGTAATTTGTGTATACGCTGTAGCATTATCTACGTGTAAAACTCATCATAGACTTTATGAGTTTAAGTAATGACGTCGCCAAAAAACACGTCATAAAGTCACTGATGCCTATTGTGCCTTTAATAATATTATAATTATGAACTTAAAATATCAACATTTTTTTCTATAATTATATAGGTCTGACTTTATTGCGTTTTCACGACATTAAAATTTGACGATAAATTATATCAAATTGGGTCTGGTCAGATTGGGTCGGGTCATGAACTTCAGATGGTTATCGGACCCATAGACAACTCTATGGCTGACTCCTTCTCTGCGAGGGATTAATTCAAGCCTGAAGGAGAGACAACTAACTCTGGAACAACCCTCTGCTTCGACGCAGCGCTCGTGAATGAGCTGGCGCTCTTAGCTTTCAAGTGGCGCTTTAGACGTTTTGTGATTACTAGTGTCACCATGGATATTGAATTCCCCGATGAGTACAAAATTCGTTAGGAGTAGTAGGAGATGGCTATGGAATCTGTAGCGACGGTTAACAATATCGATAATTTCCACTGAGACAAATCTATCGTTCAAACCATTCCACAATTCTACCACTGCTCAATGAAGAATTTCTCGTCTAATGATCTTTTCCTGCCTCTTGAATAAGTTATGCCTATGCCCATGTGTTGCGTTGTCTGGTGCTAATTCAAAGAACCTATCCCACTACGTTGTCTCTTTTCCAGAGATAAGCTTATGAGCTTCAATATAATTAAGTTTCCGTTCATCAATGCTCTCAGACAATACCTTTTTCAATCTTTCTTCGCAGCTCAAATCCTTCAATCTTGTTTACCCAAAATCGTGATCAAGAGATGCGTGGACAGACTCAGAGAGAATGGATAAGCGTAAAGAGGATTGGACTCGTGGCCTAACTTGGATGACAGTAGTGTCTCAGAGGAAACTGTCACGCCTTCCTCCTCCTCCTTTATCCAGGTTTTGTTTTGGAGTGACATCATCGCGCAGAGTAGCCTACGGCCAGTGGCGGAGCTACTAAAACTGACACTAATTAGGTACCGCGGGCGTATTCGACACAAAGATGTAGATAGTACCATAACAAAATAATCAAGTGCGCACAGATAGATAATTGAACGCAATGGACTAACGGTTACCTACGGCTATGCCTACACTCCTTAATTGTATACATTCCACTTATGTTGTTTCCACCAAATCTCCGATAGGTTTAGCATCCTATTCGATCTTTATACTTGAAAGAATAGAATAGACCAAATAATTATCTATGCAATAAATGTGATGACAGGTTCGAATAGTCTACACAGAGGAATATGTTTAATAGTCTTAAACAGACAATTATTATAAGGCCTACTGCGTCAGAATGAGCGGAATAGCTTAGTTGAAAATAGCTTGGACCCAACGATCAGTCGATCAGTATAGAGCGCTAAACGTTACTTGAATTTTCATGAAGTGTATGATTGTGATTTTATAAAATGAAGAAATTATGCAAAATTATAGACCTAGGTAAGGTTAGAGGCTGAATATATCATCTGGGACTAATAATTATGGAAGGGATATGAGGTCGAAGAAAACTGGGGCGTTGACCTAGATTATATGGGTGACTACTTTTGCAGGATAAATCGGCAGTCGCGTATTTAGTTAACGAAATAAAACAACCTAATATATTCAACTTGTTCATAGGATGAGTTTTTGACTGGAGTTGCATAAATTTTGATGAACTTTACGGCGATTATATGTTCAAAGTTATCCTGACAAGTACCCGAATGTCACTTTATTCATTACTTAGCCGACCACAGGCATCGCCCGCCATGCTTCAGAAGAGACGGTCACTGATTGTCTGACACGTAATATTAGGCTTGGGCAAACTAATCGATTAATCGAGTTTTACTAATCGATTAATTGAGGGTCAAAATAAAACTCGATTAATCGATTAATCGCCTACTATTCGATTAATCGAACTAATCGATTAATAGACGTCTACTAATCGCGATTTATCCAAAAGTTACTGATCACCCAAGCCTACGTAATATCCTTTCCATATTAGTCATAGATATCACATAATTACTCGAATCGTCGAATGTCGAATGTCGTTTGTGTCGCCTTCTTTAAAGAGACGTCGACATGGCTTCACCTTGCGAATGAAACAGTCATAACTAAAATCTACCATCATCTGGTGAACAAATATGTAACTAAACAATAAGACATTCTGACAAGGAATGAACGTTTGGAACTCAAGTAAGCTCATAGAATTGGCTAATATGTGCTTCTATAAGAAACTGCCAAATCAGAAAAGTTTGGAAAACAGACGAGGTATTGTGAATGTTGCAACACAATTAATACCTAGAACAATGATTATGATTAATAAAAGTAGGTGAATCAGGGTAAAGTATAGTAAGAGGCATTTGAAGAAAAGGCCGCCGTTATTTGTGTTTTTTTATGGAAGACGTTAAGACTCGTATATCCACTATCCACAGGTTCAGTTGTGTAGGCTTAATAGTTTAAGCGCCATTGTAGTGGCATGGCTGCGTTACGGCGCTCTAGAAATTTTCCGTTTGATAATAATAATACTACTACTAATAATAATAATAATGGTTTGTTATTTTTTTGGATCTATGTTGAATGGAGCTCTAGGATTGGAGAATAAGAGATCGACAGAGAACCTTCTGCAGAAACGACAATTTGTCACAAGCAGATAATTAGGGGCCGTTCACATATTATATAACGCATAAAATCCCAATTTTAGACCCACCCACTTAACCCTATTAACGTTATATAACAGCAGCTGTGACCCCCCCCCCCACCCCTATATTATATAACAGATATGCTACCCACCCCCCTACCCCACCCCAGCCTATAAGCACATTAAAAGACATACTATCGACATAATCGTATTGCACAATTTGACACTTTTATAACAATACGATGATATAGTTACCACTTTAATAGTAGTGATTCAACTGATAATTAATTACCTTTATCCAATTCAAGAACTGCATGAAAAATCATCATATGCCCAATTAGCTAAGCTACTTTAAAATTGTGTACTCTTTCGTGCCAATGATGATTAGAACGCATGTATGGAGCTCCTCTGCATCTTAATAATAGGACTTTTAATGGCGCTAAATTCACTTGTATTAATTACGGTAACTAATTGTGTAGTCGACGATTGTCACCATGTATCTACATAATAGGCTTACTAATACAGCACGATAATACATGGTAGTGACGTGCATCCTACTTAAAAGCACCATTTTAGTTTCCCTCCTGTTTTGCACTAGAAATGAGCATTATAGTATCACACAGAATAAGAATAAGTTTAAGTTTGCGGTACAACTCTACCTATTTATAAATAGCGTATGATGTATACAGAGTGCGTACTACAACTGCAATTGCATATATTTAAGCAAACATAAACTATTTACACATACTATAGAAAATGAAATCAAACATTATGATAATACCTACCAAAATAATTATTTCAAGTGAATTAATTTTAATTTAAACCAAAATCAAAACACAGCTCACAGAATTAAATTTTAGAGCGCTTAGAGCTATGAATATGAAATTGTTATAATTGTAAACAACAAATTGTTAAAAGTGGATTTATAAAGTAATAACTAAGAGCGTCAAATCAATTCACCAGGTGGCAGCTAATGGTGCTAGTTTTGGTTCACAACGTATTGTGAACTTCGATTAAACAATGAAGGTCCGTAGTACATGGAATTTCCAATTGGCAAGCAAACAGGCAAAATAGCATAAGCTGAAAAAAGTTTGTTATATAACAAAACCTTCAACCTACCCCCCCCCCACCCTATACAATATAACGCTAACAAAACCGGAACCCACCCACCTACCCCTTGAGCGCTATATAATATGTGAACGACCCCTTATATTCTTAAGGAATAGTTTTAGTTTATGGCTATTATAATTATATTGACTCTTGTTGTAATTAGAGTTATTATTAGTAACCGTGCTAGTATTGTATCTATTCTCTTGTATATGTAGATTAATATAGCGCCTCGAACACTGCAAACCCATCAGAGGCGTTCCCAATGCTAGAGACCCTGTGAGAGAGATGATCGATCTTAAAGTATGCAGTATACTATTAATAGTTTCAGTGGTGGTGGCAGTAGGGGTCGTTCTACCATTACTATACCACTGTTTCCATTTCAACAACTGTTACCACTCCTAATGCTGCTACTAATACGATTACTATTACTACTACTACTACTGTTTTCACTTCCACTACTACTATCATTACTTCACTACAGTTTCACTACCGCCGCTTCTTTTACTACAACTTTATTAACCACGAGTAGTAGCACTATTCATCGGCGAAAGTGTTATATTTCACATGGAACGTGAAGAAGGGAAAACCAGCGAATAAGATTACGGAGATGGTTAGTGGTGAATGAAGATACAGCGAATTTTGGGTGCCGTGATTGGATCTGCGATGACGAACAATGACCGTTATTATAGTAATTACTTGGCAATATATCGTAGGGCCGCGAAACGACCCTGCATGGTCTCAGTCGTCGCAAATCGAACCCTCGACCGGAAGGAAGTCGTTACGACGGTTCCCAGCCATTGATATCAAATAAAAGAGACGGAAGGAATTATCAGACGACGCTAGGTGTCGTCAGAATATCATGTTTGTGACGGAGGAACAATTATGTCGGCGGAACGAATATTACGGAGGACCGATTCTGACGGTGGCACTTAAAAGCAGCGACACCAGAGATAAGAGAAGGAAGCGAAGGAGTCGGAGTCGGAATCGGGGGTAATGGAGCGTTGAAAGGAGTGGGTAATTTTGCTCTTGGCACCGGATGCGAATCGCCAAGCAATAGAAGGTGCCCACGGCATGTTGTTCAGGTGCCATGGCTCCACAAAACTCGACGCATTGCAATCGTAAACGGAACGGAACTTTTGATCATTACCTACACATTTAGACACTTCGCAAACTGCAAATTGAAAATATTACATTGGACACTGACTGACTGACTTCCTAGCTGGCTGACTGGCTGACTGACTGATTTATTTGCTGACTAGATGTGTGATCGGACTATAGGATGAATCGACTGAACGATTGAGAGAGTGAATGAATGAAGGAAGAAGCGTACACAAGAACGAACGAATAATTATCCGAAGATCAGATATAGACGATAATAATCAGTTAGATTCGAATTTTACCAAAGAATCCAAAGAACAAAGAATCGTCTGAAGTTCTTGAATAATTTGAATCACTGATCAACTACAGAAATTATTGGCCTACTAAAGCACGCCACGTCCTCCCGTCTGCTTTCAGTTTGCTTTATCTGTCTCTCTGTCTGTTTGTCTCTGCCTGTATGTCCGTTATTCTGTCTGCGTACGGATGTGTCCATGTGTGTCTCTGTCCACCTGTCCGTTCGTCCCTTCCTCCGTCCGTCTGTTCGTTTCTTGGCGTTGGGCTTATTTTGGGCGGTTCCGCTTTGACGGGTCGATCGTCATGGTGACACGAGTCAATCCATCGATTTTTGGCGACGACTTTAATGGCCGACCGGATGTTCGAGAAACGGAAGTCATGGATCGGATGGTGTCAGCAGCGACACGGAAACAGTACCACGACCAATCCAGTCAGAGAACTACTTACATCCACCCCTCGCTCTATATCTCTGCATCTGTCTCTGTCTTTATCTGTCTGTCTTTCCTTGTCTGTCTTTCTCTGTCTCGCGGTATCTCGATCTATTTATAATTCATATAGGCGTGTGTAGGTATGCGTGCAAGTGTATGTAGGTGCATGTGCAAGTGTGTTTGGGTGAGTGTGTGTGTGTGTGTGTGTTTGCGTGTGCACTGTGCAGGCGTGTGTAAGTTTGAGTGTTTGCGTGAAGCTGTGTTAAAGTGTGGGTGTGTATAGTTGTGTGTCTTTCCTTCTATCTGTCTCTCTCCTTCCGAGTCCTTCGTGCTCTTACTCCAGCCATTATTTCACCCCTTATCTACTAGGTTCATACCCACACAATCCAATACGAGCCTTCCTATTTGCATGGCTACAGCCCATATAGTAATCTCTTCCCTTATAAATCAATCAATCAATCAATCAATCAATCAATTAATCAATCAATCAATCCATCCCTAAACACGTTCGTTCGTTCGTTTGATCACCAATTATCGATCACTTAGTTCCGATTCCGTCAATGAATGAGTGAATGAACGAATGAATGAATGAAATCAATGAATGAATGAATGAACGAATGATCTTTACCCTGAATGATCGATCTCCTTCCTATCTTCAGTCATTCTTTACACCCTCATAATCATTCCATTGCTCTCTTCATTCGACATGGTGTACGATTGGGTAGAGCGTTTGGTTTGCAACGGCGAACGCACGGGCTTTATATAGTCCACTAAAGAGAACATTGTCTATCTTGAGAAAGTGCTTCAATCGAAATTATTTTATTCTACAGGGTGGGCAATTAAAAAGTAACCCCTCCGGTTTTTTGCTAATATTTCGGCAAAGGTTAGATTAGTAAATGAAATTTTGCAGGCGCAAAGCTAATTCATATTTACATACAACGGTCAACATATGCTAAAATACTAAAATATTTTTAAAAGAACAAAAGCTAGGCCTATATCACCTTTGATCAGTAAAACCACGGTTTTTGCCACTTTCCTGCGTTTAATGATTTTGACTATCAAAAACCCGCGGTTGGACTCATTAAAAGAGACATATCTTCTGTTTTGTTTAAAACATTTCAATGAAATTAGACCGTTATATGCAAATATGAATTCATTTCCCGCCTGTAAAATTTCAACTACCAGTCTCAACTTTTGTCCGAAATATTAGCAAAATACATAAGGGGGTTACTTTTTATGGCCCACCCTGCATTTAAGCATTTATAGCGCATTTCTAGAGTCTAGAGGGTGAGCCGTTCAGAAGTCATAATACGTATTCGGTCTAATGGTCGTCTGGACTGTTGAACTTTAGGAGGACAATGGAGCCAAATGCTGTTCTATTTCATCCGTTCACTTCTTTTCTTCGTTTCTTCCTAATCTCGCTTCGCTCGTCATTCTACAGCGTGGTTGCTCAATGTTTTATCTTTCCCTCTACCACCATGTGTCTGCCTGTCTGCCTCTACGTTCGTCTGTATGTCTCGCTACCTGTTTCTCCCCAGTTCAGTCACGATATCGCCCGATCAGTAAGAATAACACCGCGACTCGCGGTCTATAGACGCCGCAGCTGCAGAGACCATAGAGGGAAGATAACGAGGAACAGCCATGGAAGAATAAGTAAAGACACGGAGGAAGACAATTCGAGAATGAAGAACAGGAGGAGGAAGAGGAGGAGGAGGAGGAGGAGAAATAGGTCAAAAGGAGTTGGGAAAAATAGCGAAGAATGCAGAAGAGTGATGTGATGATGAGGAGGATGACGACGAAGACGTTGGAGATGATGGCGGGAGTCTGACATAGAGTGGACCGAAGAGAAGGAGCGAGGAGGAGAAGGATGACGATGAGGCAGTATGGACGGAAGGGAAGGGGAAGGTACGGCTAAAATGAGGAGGAAGTGATGGGGGAAGAGCAGGTGGAATGTGACGATCACAAATTAGAGAGTTGGCAAACAGAACTACGGATATGACGATGAAGAAGTTGTTGACGCAATGAATAGGACGAAGAAACAGTGGCTCAAAAATGAGTTCAATCTTCATTCGAAGACGACGAATATCGAGAAGGAGGAGAAAGAAAAGGAGGAGGAGGAGGAGGAGTTATGAGAGCATTAGAAGAAGCCTGGTTAAGAGGATTAGGAGGATGGTCGAAATGGAGGAGGAGAAGGTGGAGTAGGAGGAATACGAACAGTAGAAGGAGCAGGGTGAAGAGGAGACAGAAGATGAAGAACCGAGGAAGAAGAGAAGGAGAAGAGAAGAAGAAGTGAAGGAGAAGAGGAGGAGAAGTTCTAGTATGAGGAATAGAAAGAGAATATTATGATGATGAATAGTAGGATGAGAAGAAAGACAGAGAATTGGAAGACGTAAGAGCAGAAAGAGTCAACGAGTGGGAGAAGCAGAGAGTTAGAAGGAGAAGAAGGCATGGAGGAAGAGTAAACGGAGAAGAAGGACGAGCGTGTAATTGATTCGGTCGGCAATTTTCGTCGTCGGTCGGTGAGATGCGATGACGAATCACTGGCCACAAAAGCGACCGACGGAAGAAAATTTATGCAAATCGTCTCCGCGAAATCATAACATTTAAAGCGATACGGCGCTCCATTCATATTCCGATGTTATTGATCGGAACGGCGCCCCATCAAAAGTTGCCAGTCACGAACGGCGCACGGGAGCACAAAGACCGGCCTTCCATAGAGAAGGAAATTTTTTCGAGTGATTGTGAAAGGCGAATGCGTCGGTCAATGCGATCGTCGACCGAACGCTAGATGGCGGGACCATCGTTCGTGAATCGGGAATGAGGGCAGGGGAGGGTTCAGGAGGAGGAAGAGGAGGAGGAGGAGGGACATGGACGATGAAGAGATTGGGAAATGGGGAGATTGGGAAATGGAAAGACGGTCGACTGCAGGGAAGGTGGGCAACTGGAGATACGGGTGATGTGAAAAAGATAGGGTGGAGAAATTGGACGATTCAGCTGTTTGGCGATATTGAGAAATGGGTAATGGGGAGCGGGAAATGCGGAAATCTAGAAATGGGGAATTGAGAATGTGGGGAATTCGAAAACTGAGGAGTGATTAAACAGGAACTGAAAGGACAGTGAAATTGAGAGATGGAGGTTGGGAAGGCGTGCACACGAGGAGTTTATGAGATGAGGAAAATCATTATAGGACGAAGTAGAGTAAGAGAAGGAGGCGAAAGAAGAAGAGCTCGATACTCTGTGATCTGCTGTAATGGTATCCACTGTAAATTCTAAGAAATATTCTCTTATTGAGGCAAAACGAACAAAGAGAAGACAGATCATTGAAGGTGAAACGACCAAAGAACATGGAGCTCTTTGCGTTGAACCGGGTTAATAAACAATACAATACAATGCAATGGTATATGAACAATCATTGAAAATTGAACCCACAAAAATGGAGAAAGAATCGTCTTAGTCGGGAGAGTATAGTAAGAGAGAAAGAGGAGGACGGAAGGCAACTGGCAGACGAGGAGGAGCTAAAAGCTAGAGAGGAACTGGGAGTCAGAGAGGAGCTGGGAGCCAGGGAGAAGCTGGGAGTCAGAGAGGAACTGGGAGTCAGAGAGGAACTGGGAGCCAAAAACGAGCGGGCAGCCGGGGAGGACCTGTGAGCCAAGGAGGAGCTGGTAGCCAGGGAGGAGCCGGGAGCCAGAGTGGAGCTAAGCGCCAGAGATGAGCTGGGATTAGCCAGGAGGTGCTGGGAGGAGTTAGGAATCAGGGAGGAGCTGGGTGCCAGGGAGGAGTGAGCCAGAAAGCAGGAAGGACTGAAATCTAGGGAGAGGTTGTGAGCCAGACCAACACACTACAAAGCTAGAGAGAGAGAGAGACAGACAGACAGACAGACAGAGAGCGACGGAGAGAGATAGAGAGAAAGAGAGAGACAGACAGATAGAGAAAGACAACGAGAGAGTGAGTGAGTGAAAGAGAGAGGGGGGACAGAGACAGAGACAGAGACAGGGACAGAGACAGGAACAGAGACAGAGACAGGGTGAACTATGAAGCATCAGCGTTGCATTCTTCGAAAATGCCTCCTAAGTCTTAAATTAATTGGCTACTGAATGGAATCAACGGCGACAAAGCACAATTACGCTCCGATCAACCGGATGCCCCATAATGCACCTGGCTTCCGCTCGGCATCGGATAGCAACGGCTTCGAACGCAATTCAATTGATTACCTCAGTCGGGCGCTATATAATTTTTATACCACGGTGCACCGCATTCATCTCGCCCGCCGCCAACCGAACCCGGAAGTCGAATGCATCACGCCGACAACGACGAATTTATATAGCGCAGTTATATCGAAACATACTATCGTTAGGGATGAAACGAGTCAACGGGAGCAAGAGAGGGAGGTGCATGAAATGAGACAGCGGATGAATACAGACACAGACGAAGAAATCGAGGCAGAGGGACAAGGAGGCTGCGGGGGGATCGGAGGATTCGAGAAGGGTACGCTGTGATGGATGGATGGATGGATGGATGGATAGATGGATGGATGGACGGACGGATGGACGCACGCACGCACGCACGGAATGCCGAATGAATGGATGGATAGATTGTGAGACTTGAAAACGGAAAAAGGACAGTTTAAGTTTTCGCTGTGGAAAAGTTGACAGTGCAAACCCAGAATAGCATTCTATTCTATTCTATTTGCGGATTTATAAAGCGTTGACATCATAAACCAAGAAAAACTTTATCAACTATAGCTTTTTGAAAGCCACATTTGTATAACAACACTAGTATAGACAAAATGTGCAATGGATGTAGATGGATAACGAACTGATGACTGCAAGAGAGCAGTCGATGATCACTTTCCAGTGGAGACATCTATCGAATGTAAACTGAAATCACCTCTGATAAGGATTCAATACAATACAATACAATGCAACTTTTATATGATATCGCCCTTCTTACAATTTGTTCAGAAGTGCATACACGCTTTGACGACGCAACTGCAGTTGTAATGCAGAGCAATTGTGCGCGAAGAACTTGCTCAATGTCCCAACGCACTAAGACTGACTAAGTCCTCGGCTCAAACCTCTACTCTATACGTTACAGACTGACCACCGACGATATAATATTAGCAACATCCATTCAACAACTCATCCATCCATCGATTCATCGATCCATCGATTCATCGATCCATCGATTCATCGATCCATCGATCCATCGATCCATCGATCCATCGATCCATCGATCCATCCATCGATCCGTCCATCGATCCGTCCATCGATCCGTCCGTCCGTCCGTCCGTCCGTCCGTCCGTCCGTCCGTCCGTCCGTCCGTCCGTCCGTCCATCCATACAAACATCCATCGGATAGATAGATTCATCTACTGTATCTAATTGCTTTGCATGTACAATATTGTTGCTTCTTTTCCAGTGACTCAAAGCGCATAATAATAGTCTTTCGTCCTCTGGCCATACTGATCACATTGATCATTATATTGATGGTCACATTTGTTCATTTTATTCATGATCACATTTGATCATTTTATTGATGATCGCATTAATCATTATATTGATGATTATATTTGTTCATTTTATTGATGATCACATTTGTTCATTTTATTCATGATCACATTGATCATTATATTGATGATCACATTTGTTCATTATATTGATGATCACATTTGTTCATTTTATTCATGATCACATTGATCATTATATTGATGATCACATTTGTTCATTTTATTCATGATCACATTTGTTCATTTTATTCATGATCACATTGATCATTATATTGATGATCTCATTTGTTCATTTTATTGATGATCACATTTGTTCATTTTATTCATGATCACATTGATCATTACATTGATGATCTCATTTGTTCATTTTATTCATGATCACATTTGTTCATTTTATTCATGATCACATTTGTTCATTTTATTCATGATCACATTTGTTCATTTTATTCACGATCACATTGATCATTATATTGATGATCTCATTTGTTCATTTTATTCATGATCACATTGATCATTATATTGATGATCACATTTGTTCATTTTATTCACGATCACATTGATCATTATATTGATGATCACATTTGTTCATTTTATTCACGATCACATTGATCATTATATTGATGATCTCATTTGTTCATTTTATTCATGATCACATTGATCATTATATTGATGATCTCATTTGTTCATTATATTGATGATCACATTTGTTCATTTTATTGATGGTCACATTTGTTCATTTTATTCATGATCACATTTGTTCATTTTATTCATGATCACATTTGTTCATTTTATTGATGATCACATTGATCATTTTATTGATGATCACATTGATCATTATATTGATGATCACATTTGTACATTTTATTGATGATCACATTGATCATTATATTGATGATCACATTTGTTCATTATATTGATGATCACATTTGTTCATTTTATTGGTGATCACATTTGTTCATTTTATTGATGATCACATTTGTTCATTTTATTGATGATCACATTTGTTCATTTTAATGATGATCACATTTGTTCATTTTATTGATGATCACATTTGTTCATTTTATTGATGATCACATTTGTTCATTATATTGATGATCACATTTGTTCATTTTATTGATGATCACATTTGTTCATTTTATTGATGATCACATTTGTTCATTTTATTGATGATCACATTTGTTCATTATGATGATACCTTTATCGTGCATGTTTGAAAACGGATAAAAGTTAAATAAAAAATTTAATATCTATATTTGATGCCACTGTTAACAGAATTTTTCATAATATTTCATATTATATACTCTGTTATATGCACTACTAAACAATATTTAAAATATTCATAGTATGCATTATAGACGGTTATATATATGTTATATATTTATGTAAACCTGTGATATATATATATATATATAGCTGAGGCATTGTGATTCGATTGGTCGTAAGCACTGCTCTGTGGAACATCGTTTATCCATTATTGGCAGAATGGAAACGTCTCTCATCCTCGAGGCTTCAGGCTACTATAGCACTATACACTCCATCTCTCTTCCGTCTATGTGTGCATATATACATGCACACACACACACATATATATATATATACATATATAATATATATGCATTCTGCTTTTTCTCTGTCTCCGCGTGTATAAAAATTATATCCCTGTGTTCTCGTGTTTATAATCGTACGTATATATGGAGACCGCACCTGCCAATTAAGGAACACCTCACAGTCGTATATATCATATATACAACATATATATATATATATATTCATTTAGAGAGAATTTTATGAAAAATAGCTGGTTGCGTTGGCGGGTGGGTCGATGACACTGGATGGATGGATGGATGGATGGATGCGTTGATGGGTGGAAGGAAGGATGGCTGTAAGAATCGATGGATAGATGGCTAGATGGATGGATGGATGGATGGATGGATGGATGGATGGATGGATAGAAGGATGCCGTGATCCGTTCCAGAGATAGTTCTTATTTTTATTCGGGAATGTGTGAATCTAAAATGTATTATTTGTAAAAAGGTTTTAGCACGATGCTTCTTGTGCACAATTGCGATCGATAACTAATAGTTAGTCATCAATTAGTTGCTATATCTCTTTAATGGAATGAGGCTAAAACTGTACACATGCAATGATAAGCGGACACGAGATAATCGGTGTTTAGATTTTTTTAAATGCAGGTAGATATATTTCCAACCGATAAGAAAGAATAAAATAAATTTCTATCTATTCTTGCCATCTACCCATATACTGCATTGCCAACGGGCGAAATTTATGTGTAAGATTCTAACAATATTTGACAATAGAAATACATTTGACCAAAAAGATGACTCATATACAATGCACACATATCACCGATTTATCACTATATATATGTATGTATATATATATGTATGTATACGTTGACTTGTTTGCACCAATCGGATTGTATGCATAAAGGTATTGGGGTAGAGAAACATATGAATATATATATACATATATATATACATATATATATGTATATACATATATATGAGTGGATGATATACCTATAGACATTAAATATAGGACACCTGAGCGCAATTTCGAAACAATGTTATAATCCACCTGCATGGTTATAATCAGACTATTTATGAGATTGGCCGTTCTAGATGGGAAAGGGAGGAAATCGGAAGGAGTAGGAGGAGGAAGAGGAGGTAGAGGAGGAGGACTAAGGGGAAGGAGGGAGAGGAGGTAGAGGAGGAGGACTAAGGGGAAGGAGGGAGAGGAGGTAGAGGAGGAGGACTAAGGGGAAGGAGGGAGAGGAGGTAGAGGAGGAGGACTAAGGGGAAGGAGGGAGAGGAGGTAGAGGAGGAGGACTAAGGGGAAGGAGGGAGAGGAGGTAGAGGAGGAGGACTAAGGGGAAGGAGGGAGAGGAGGTAGAGGAGGAGGACTAAGGGGAAGGAGGGAGAGGAGGTAGAGGAGGAGGACTAAGGGGAAGGAGGGAGAGGAGGTAGAGGAGGAGGACTAAGGGGAAGGAGGGAGAGGAGGTAGAGGAGGAGGACTAAGGGGAAGGAGGGAGAGGAGGTGGAGTAGGGTTTAAAGAGGACAGATAGACAGTCGCCATCTCCGTTCGCTTCCATCAATCTGTCCGTCCGTCCATCCATTCATCCATTCATCCATTCATCCATTCATCCATTCATCCATTCATCCATTCATCCATTCATCCGTTCAAGTCGGATAATTGTGCAATTTGAAATTAAGAATGTTCAAATAACGTTATGTTCTAATTAAGGGACATTGTCAAATTTCACTTCCGTTCTATAGTATTTGGCGTCTAAAACCTTGTTCTGATTTGAGACGCGCCAGATGTCAGAGGTCAGCAGCTACGACCCCCTTACATCTTCATACTCACTTGCATAATGAAACTTTGCATTGCACATCTCATTGAGCCAGTTCAATACGTCACGTCCGGTCGGTTTTATCTTAGAATGTGTCAGAAACCACTGCCTGTTCACTTGTCACCTCTCGCCTTGATTATGGTAATTCACTTTTCGTCAGTCTCTCAGTCTCAGATCATGAACTTAAAAGGCTGGAACGCATCCAAAACACCTTAGCTCGAGTAGTGCTGCGTGTCCCATTGTGAACATGGTCCTTAGTCCTACTCCACCAACTGGATTGTCTTCCTGTTGAATTCAAAATAAAATTTTAATTTGCTTGTTCGACCTACATACAAATCGCTCAGCACCAGTAAGCCTACGCCTACGTATAGGCCTATTCCACGGTCTACTAACACCTTACATGGTTCCTCGTTGCCTACGATCATCATGTAGGCCTTAGGTCTTTTAGCTGAACCCCAATGCAGAACAGTCATGGGCTCTCGTGCATTTTATGCCTCTGCTCCTAAGTAATGGAGTCAACTACCACTTTCTCTTCGTAACTCAAATTCACATCCTTTCTTCAAACAATTGTTCAATGCTCACTATTTTTCTTTGGCTCTCAAGGATTTGGAAACCTAAGTGCATCTTCTCCTGGATTGAGACCATCCGCGCTTCACATTCAAATGATTAATAAATAAGTTAATGAATAAAAAAATAAAAGGTAAATAATAAATAAATAAATAACTTTCAAATATTCCTGGCAGCCTAAACGACTGTGGGATTCTGCCTTACCTTAGGATGTGCGCTTTACCCTTTTCATCCAATGCCTCGTCACACCTGACCGACTCTACCTCGATTGGTGACCTCTGACCCCGTGAGCCGATCAATCTTGCACTGCGCCCTCTGGTGCCGACGCGTGCCATAAGCTCAGCCGCTGGGCACTTCCGCTGACAAAGCGGAAACGACCGCCATTAGTGGACCGTCATGCATTGCGCGGTCACGTGTCAGTACAGCGACGATGATGACGGGAGCCACGTGCTGTGCTTGTCCAATGAGACAGACAGACGCACATAGTCAGACAGAGACAGACATAAACACAGACAGACAAAAACAGACACAGACACATAGAAGAGTTAGACAGATTAAATGAGCAGAAGAGGAAAGAAGAGAATATAATACCGGTACAACACGACATATCAGACATTATAACATAGAGGGAATTTTCACACAGAAATGAGTTGATCAGTGACAATTGCAGGGATTTATAGACAACAGAGAACTATAAATGACGACATCAGACAATTATTAGGTGCTCAAGCAACTTTGCCAGACAACGTTGTTCAGCGAAGACTTTGATGGTTTGACTATGTTCAAAGACTGGCGGTTGATTGAATCGTACCCAGTGCACTGTCCCGTGCGAAGGTTTGAAGGTAAGAGAACTGATCACGCAGACCCAGAATGGGTTGGATGGTCAAATGAAGACATTGCAAGACATGGACCAACTTTGAGAGCAGCACTGGACAATTAATTGACCGATGACAATGGAAGCAATCTTTATAGCATAAACATCTCTGCCAAATGATCAGTGCCAGAAGCTGATAGCATAGCATGGCAAAACATAGAGTAGTCTATTGTGTCACCGATGAAATAAGTAGAACCGAGCCCAACTTCACGGAACAAAACAGAACGGAACAAAGCAGAACGGAACAAACAGAACGGAACAAGACAGAACAGGACGGAACATAACAGAACCGAACAGAACATGACCGAAACGAACAGAACGAAACAAAACAGAACAGAACGTCAGCCGAACACAACAGAGATCAGCCGAACCGAATAGAACTGAACAGACCGAACAGAACCGGACAGAACATACATGTAACAGACAGAACATGACATGACAGAACAGAACAGAGCAGAACATAACATGACATAACATGACATAACATGACATAACATGACATAACATGACATAACATGACATAACATGACATAACATGACATAACATGACATAACATGACATAACATGACATAATAATAACAACACAATCTGAAAATGTAACATAGACATAACATGCTACATAACAATACAGTATTATGGTAGAATTTACTACAGAACATCTGAGAACATACATAAAAGTTTCCCTGATTGGAATTCGCTGTTTTGTTCATATCTATACATTATACTATATACATGTATGCTTGCATAGATGACCACGTGCATAGACGTATTTCTATTTACCTACACAAAGAAACATATGCACACCCACAGATATACGTCCACAAACGTATTCAGATTCGAAAGGAATAAGCCATTTAGGATTGGATTAGGAGAAACGAAAGGTTAACTATAGAGGACTAGCTCGTATACTGTGAAAATGAGCTACATAAAACAGAAACTGCGCTATGCAAATGAATAAAGTCACGAAACCAAATGCATAGCGCTAGACAAATAATTCGATCAGACGACGTTTCAGTGCGACTTTTAAGTCGAGCTGAATTTCAGAGTCACACAGATTGGCGCTATATCAATTAAATTACTCTGTGATAATAGACGAAACGACGGAATTTTACGCCAGAGGGCTAAGCGAAGTCAAAGTGACCAAATTAGAGGAGAGACAGAGACAGACAGAGACTGACAGACCATGAACGAAAGAGCCAACGAGCTACTGAGTGACTATGTGAACTAAATGAATGAATGAATGGATGGATGAATGAATGAATGAATGAATGAATGAATGAATTAATGAGCAGGTCGACATTGAGATGGATATGCACACATTATATCCAAAGGTATTAACACAGTTGTCACAACAGACACACATAGCCATCCAGGCAGAATGGCACGTCATGCATCGAGACAGACAGACAGACAGACAGACAGACAGACAGACAGACAGACAGAGAGACAGAGAGACAGAGAGACAGACAGACAGACAGACAGACAGACAGACAGACAGACAGACAGACAGACAGACAGACAGACAGACAGACAGACAGACAGACAGACAGACAGACAGACAGACAGACAGACAGACAGACAGACAGACAGACAGACAGACAGACAGACAGACAGACAGACAGACAGACAGACAGACAGACAGACAGACAGACAGACAGACAGACAGACAGACAGACAGACAGTAACATTTGAAGACATCGAGAAGGACACCTAGACGGCACTGGAGCCATCCAGCCGTCGGCAGAAGTCCCTTCTTTGACGCAGAGACCAGTAATGGATTAATGGAAGCGATTCAACTGAACGCAACGGTCAGAAATTACGGCTCATTTAGCGTCTAAGGGGGAGTAAGGTTGAAGGGAGGGCTGCCCCCCATCCTCCTAGGCCCCCTGGGTCAAATCATTTCGCACGAACTGCTCCGAATGAACGAGAAACTGAATCGACGGCCATCATGCGACCATTTACAGCACCTTTGAAGAAATTCTCTCTCGTCGCAGCGTTACGTCATAGTTACGTCATCGACGTCTTTGATACATGCTTTAGCGAAGGCGCTTCAGCGGTCACCGTTGGACAGCTGCATTCGCTACGCTTAGCTGGTACATGTTGCCCCATTCCTCTAGCCATGATATCGCTATACTAACCCCACACAGTGTTCCGTATCTTTCACAGTTTATGTTTCCGTCTCTATCCTGTCTCTCTCTCTCTCACACACACAAACTCTCTCTCTCTCTCTCTCTCTCTCTCTCTCTCTCTCTCTCTCTCTCTCTCTCTCTCTCTCTCTGTGATTGGGGAGACCGTTCCATGCAGTTGATCCTGAGACAGAGAAGGAACAGTCCGAAAACCTTGTAGACGACCTTGGGATTTGCAGCAGATTCTTGTCTCGACCACTGTCCTTTATCCCTGTACTTGTCCCTATATTTGCGGAATAGACAAGGACAAGGAGAGGACAGAAATGCTTCTTCGAAATACTAAATATAATTCTTTGAAACTTTTTAACCCATCACTGATTGTCCTTATATTATATCCCTGTCGCCGACACACAGCACTTGTGCCATTCCTTGTCTAGGTATCCATGTTCTTCACCCGTCCTTGTTCCATCATTTGTCCAGCTGCTATTGTCCTTGTCCCATTCCTTGTCCCATTCCTTGTCCCATTCCTTGTCCCATTCCTGCTTCATATTTCAAGCAACTCTCAACAGTGCATGTGAATGTTGTAGGCTCTAATTACTGTTCTTCGTTTGTGGTGGCCAGGAAATGTGTTTTCAGATTTATCTTCAAATACTATGTAAGTTCTTCCGTGAAACCGAACATTAATGGTTGACTTGGCTGGCGTTCTATCAAACAAAATCTTGCTATGTTTTTGCTACTTCATTCGTCATTCTCTTCTAGCTTCATCCAAACAACATAATTAAGCCACGGCGCCTTCTATCACCTGAGTAAACTTTAGCTCTAAATACCTTAGCATTAATTATGCCGACTGTGATTATTCTAAATACCTTAGCATTAATTATGCCGACTGTGATTATTCTAAATACCTTAGCATTAATTATGCCGACTGTGATTATTCTAAATACCTTAGCATTAATTATGCCGACTGTGATTATTCAGTGTGTATACGTTAACTTGTGTTATTTACTGAATACGTTAGATTTAAATACAAAGTACTATATTACATAATTATGTGCACAGTTATATTTATTATAGATTTATAAGCAACTTGTATACTCAAGTGTATTTTGTGTGTGTATATATATGTATATAGATATTGTACATGTCCAAGACTTTATCCCAGCTACTCCGAAATACCCAGAAGGCCATTTGCTTCCTGCTTCCCTCCTCTGACATCCCATCGCTCACGATTAATTCCCGACGCCGCGACGCACATTCCCGGCATCAAGCCTCGTCGCTCGTCGACGCACAGCGCTTCGTTTCGCCTGCTGCAGCAGCATCAGAGTTGCGGATGGATGGATGGACGGACGGGCAGCCAATGACAGGCGAGCGGGGGGATGCCGGACACAGTGGATTGGATTCTGGGGGCGGAAGGAAGCGCCGGAACCGGCCTATGGGAAAGCGGATGCGCCGGCAAAGGCACCCCGGCGTATAAATCCCGGCATACAGGTGAGCGAAAGCGCAGGAAGTCGATGAATACGGTTCGACTGAAGAAGTAACCGTTACAACGTCCGAGTTCCGACGCAGCGTCGCCGATCATTACAGGAACTGCTTCCGATGCGGGACCGGATTACAGGAAGAAGAACGGCGGAAGGATACGGACTATGTTGTGCGGCGCCGGAAAAAGATTTCGCGCTCTGAATAAGCTGAGGCAAGTAGTGAGGGGGCGAGCGTAGGAATTCGAGTTTCTATTCTGTTATTATTGGGAAGGAAGGAAAGAATCAAGAAGGATTGAGAGAAAGATAGAAAGAAGAAAGGAAGTAAGGAATAGACGAGGGAAGGAACTGTGAAGGACAAGAAAAGGAAGGAATAAAAGAAGGAAGGAAGGAGAGAAACAGGAAGCTACAAAGCAACTTCCATTTCCCTCCATTGCTTCTTTCTTTGAACGATTATTCCACCTGGATCGGGATAACCCACAAAGCTGGATTGGAGGTCCGTGAAATCGCCGATGCATGGCATCGCGTCGAAAACTTCTCATCTGGATTTCTACCGGACACCATGTTCGTTCCAGCTACCTGGAATGTTCACTCCAGGTAAGTCGAAGTCTGCTAATTATTATTACAATCACCCAACGGGCATACGCGTATTAAATCATTGTCATGCCGATCATACCTTGACGTTCATTTTAATATGCATAACTCTTAGCAGGTTGAAATTTCGTACGGCTATCTCCATAAACAAACGAGGTTCGCAATCATGCCAATAATATTTCACTACTTGTACTAGCGGCCTGTTTAACTAAAATACATTCATTCATAGCGTGGGTTTACATAGCGCCCAGACACATCCCAGGTTGACAGTAATCAAAACATGTTGACAGATAAAATAAATAGCTATATATTCTAAAACTGAAGACAATAATAATTGGTGCCACCATGTTTTAGTATTACATTGTTAAGCTCCGAGTAGGGAGTACGCTGGTCTCAGGGAAACAAGAGCCGTATGCTGTCGGGTTACATCTCCTTTACAGATACGACATACCATTATAGGCCCCTCCCTTTTCCCTTTCAACCATCAACTCTGTCTTTGCTCGTGCTCTGGAAATGCCAGTCCCAAGCTTGGACTGAGGAGGAGGGTAGCGCTAATGATCTTTGTCATCGACAGCGCATGCGCCTCAAGCTTGACCGGACGACGTCAATGCGCAGGCGCATCATTCTATAACGTAATCCGTTGAGGACTGGGCGTGGTCTGCGATTCTAACCAATGGTCAGTGATCAACCGTTAGCGACCGGTCATCGCTGGACGAGTGGACACTGGACAGTGGTAAGAGGATGTCGGGTGGGCGGCGGTCAGCTGCATTCGAGCAATTTTTTAGTGTGCCAATGGTATCTTTAAGTCTGAAACTGTACAACTATAAAATTAGTAAGCTTGATCACTGTAAACACATCTGCTTACACTAGAAGTATACATACCTCTATGCATAATAATATTTGGTTATGGTTATGCCAACATATCATACATTCATGAAAGCATACATAACACTTCAATATGAACTGGTTTCTATGCGGACAAGCCCAAGCCATTTCGTTTCAATGAAAGAGGCAAAACCACGTTTCCAACGACTGTCCCATTGCTCCATAAGCAACGAATTGATAAACAAGATGACGTGGTCCATGGTCTCCTATAATGCGTCACACTTCTGTCCTGGATGGCATGGAATCATGCACATGCCCACTGTCAATGGGATGGCAATAGGTCAGAGATGATTCCTAGCAGAAATTTCTCAATCGAAGCCTCTTCTGAAGCACAATTGTAACTATGGTAATAGGTCTCACGAACCACATCTTGCATAATTTCCTGTATAGCTGCAACAGTTGTAATAATCATTTAACGCATGCACGCAAAAGAACAAGGAACACAAAAAACTTAACTGAGACGCATTAAAAGAGACAACTTCACGACTTCTGCTTAGGCATCGCTATCGATAATGCCATGTCAACGTAAAAGATCTCTGAAACTGTGATACTATGCAGAGAACCAGTGTCATTTAGCACCGAACAGATTAAACTGCTAAAAATATCAAAAGCCTATATAGTCAAGTAGGCCGTATGCTCTTAGCAATAACCATATAGACCAAAATCACTTGCTTTCTTGGAGTCTCTCCCTACCGGCTTTCTTCCACTCAATGCAGGCTTAGAAACGGCGTAAAATGAAGATATTAACGGAATTAATCCTGAAGTCATTCATATCCATGCATTTCAGGTCTCTTCAAAGCACCATCCTTTGGACTTTCCGTAAATTTCCTCCACCTCCACCCAATGAGGCACAGCAAGGCATCGCTCACATGGAAGGGTTTCATCAATCATATATTATTACGACCGCATGTATACGTTGCTTCCAGGAATAACGTACGCGTGCGTTAAAAATGCAATTGCAGTTGTACTGAACAGATGAATGATGAAGACGAGTGAATTAATTCACTATTGCTCGACTATGTGACTGGCTGACAATGACAGACAAGCAATAATACATGCATATATATATATATATATATATATGTAGATAAAAATAAAATATCGCACATAACCTATGGTTATGTGCGATATTTTATTTTTGCTGCGCCTGAGCATGTACTTACTTATGTACATTATTTTCGTCATGTGTTGTTGTCTGCGTATGACAACGTATACGGGATAATAACTTACGCGCATATATACCGTGCGTCTGCTATAGATAAAAGAAACGTACGTATCTTACGTATATATAGGGTCGCACTGTCTCGCACATTGAATCAATACTTGAATACAGGAAAATTGGAGCGAGGTTACAGCGCGTACGTTTTAGATGGCAAAGACACCTATACACACACACACACACACACACACACACACACACACACACACACACACACACACACACACACACACACACACACACACACACACTCAAACACACACATGCACACACGACCCTATACACGTATACAGTGGGCATACAGTCACACACAAACATCACCCATATACAAACCACAACCACACACACGTACATACAGCCAACATAATTATGTACAAAACGTGGATATCAAATGAAACTTTTTACCTCATTAAAGGAAAGCGTGAAGTGAAACAAAATAATGAAGACCAAATGTAGACAACTCAAAGCAAAGGTGCAGAAGCGAGTGTGCGAAGATAAAGAGAACCAATTATAGAAGAGATATGCGAAGAGGTGGAAATAAAATCACGGAGGGAAAAATCTACATAAGCTGTATATATACCGGACAGTGAGATCAATCACACAAAAATTCCAACCAAGATCACAGTGTATACAACTGTTAATAATTGTCAAACGAAGAATATATGTCAACAGTCTCAACCGGAAGAAATAGCGGATCGATGGATAAAATATTGTGCAGAGCTATGTGAATACGATGATAAAGAAACAATAACGAGCAAGGTATAGCAGTAAGAAAGAAACTCCGCCTTTGAAATCGGAAGTGGAAAGGGCCATATATATAGGCCAGCTCGCCAACAACAGGAGCTTGGGACCTGACAATGTACCAGCAGAAATGCTAAAAGCAGAAGAAGAGACGGCGATTGAAAAAAATGCATGGGGTTTGTATGGCATTATGGGAGATCGGGAGAATGGCCAGACGATTGGACAAAATCTACTTTCATCACTATTCCAAAAAAGTTGACAACAGAAAATGCACAGATCATAGAACCGTTGCCTTGGTATCACACGCCAGTAACGTAATACTGAAAATAATACTAGAAGGAATACGAAAGAGGACAGAATCAGCGATCGCGGACGTATGTAGACATCTAATGTATACTATGTATACAAGCAGGCTTTCGACAAGGAAGAGGCACACGAGATCAGATAACCATGGCAACTTGAGGTTTATAACGCAAAAAATGAAAGATCACCAACAGTCTCTGTTTATGTACTTCGTTGATTATAAGAAGGTGCTCGACTCATTGTCGTGTGAAGATATTGGAAATGGGATTTCCGGGACACACAATATATAATAACAGATCAATATCATCAGCAGAAGGCCAGAGTAAGAGTTCATAGTGGGAACATTATCTCAAGAGTTACGGGTAAAACGGGGAGTGAGACAAGGTTGTGTACTTTCATCATGTCTTTGTAACATCCTAGCAGAGATGGTAATGAAAGAAGCACTATATAGAGGGATCTATGAAGACGGAATTAGAACTGTCGGCAGGAGAGTGTCCAACTTATGATATGCGGACGATATCATTCTGCTTGTAATCTCTGAGACAAAGCTCCGGTTTTTGATTAATATCTTTTAATAAACATGGAAGAACAAAAGTAACAGAATCGGCACCGTACAGCATATAAATCAATGACTACACCCTTGAACAATTAAATACGTTCTTACATCTCGGATCACTCATGTCAGAGGATGATGACAATGGGAGAGAGATCAGATCACGCTTGACAAATGGATACAGCATAACAGCAAGAAAAAAATTTTGGGCAAAATCGTGGAATACAATTAAAAACAGAACTGCGATTACTGAGGATCCTTGTATGGCCAGTGACCATGCACGGAGCTGAAAGTTGGAAATTAAGAAAAGATGAAGAAACAAGAATAAATGCTTTCGAAATGATAGCTGGATATCTTGCAAAGACAGGAAAACAAACGAATGGCTGTTGGAAGCTGCAAGTGTGGAAAGACAATTCTTAGGTGCTGTAAAAGAAGCGAATATAAAGTACTTTGGACATGTTATGCGGAAAGAAGAGGGGAGCATAAAGAGATAATACAATGAACAATAGAGGGAGCTAGAGCAAAAGAGAGATCAAGAACAAACTGGCTGGATAATATAAGAAAGTGGATGGGCCTCTCGACAACACAGATGATGAGGGCTACAGAGAACAGTCATAAGTGGAGAAGGATCGTACATGACGCGGCCTATGCCTTCGTATCGAAAACGGCTGAAGAACAGAACAGAAGAACAGACCACACATATGAGAACCCAGTATGCGTATACACTCCAACCCAAAACGCAGAACTATATATCATCCATCAAAATACTTCTGTATCACATATAAAAAAAATGCAATCTGTGATCGGAGATGGATATGGCAAGGAGGGGACTGCGCTAGATCTAATAATGAGTCACCTCATCTGCCCCTCTCCCTAAATGGGCAGCCTGGATCCCCCAATGTGGTTGCTGAAGTCACCCGTCACGAATGGCCAGAGTTTCCACCATGTTTTGGAATTTCCACATGAATGTCTCCCCGGATGATGGCTGCAATTCGGGTCAGCGACGGTCGACAGACGATCGAGATGTTGAAAAGAACTCTTTTATGTCATAATGTGACCAAGTTGTCTAAGTTGTCATTCACTCTGATTAGGTCGTCACGTAGTATACACACCTGTTATCCAGAAACATTCTGACCTCAATCGCAGATTCCAAATGTACGCTTTACAGTTGACCAATTTCTTAGTCAAATGTCTGCCATATTTTCAAAACAGTCCTTCCTAACTGCACACACGCATACCTACTTAGACATACATGTGGTGTCACATATATGCATACATAATATATATTTACATGTAATACATATACATTATCATACATATATGTATATGCTTTTACATGCAATATACTATTCATTCATCTACTAATTGAATTGATTTATTCGCTAAATTAATTGTATTAATCTTATTTCAGAACCATACAGCAAAAGTCCCTGGTCGCCACAGCATAGTCCACCTTGCCAAGGTAAGACATTTCGTACGTCTTAACATCCACTCACCACCCTCCCCAACGTATACCGACCACCACCCACCCACACACACACTTACACACTCATCTATCCATAGATTAAAACTGTTGCAGTTCTAACCGTAAGATACGTTAAAATAAGCCAAGATAAGTTAAGGCAAGTGATGAGATCGTGTATGAGCGCATGTATCGTGTGAGGCAGGTGCGTGTTTTCTAATCTCTGAAGAGTAGCTGTCTTCAGATTCAGTGATCGATGATTGACGCCATGATTGATTGTTGCTTTCTGTTTCACTGGGATTCGAATCTGAGACGCTCTGACTGAGAGCATACTCGAACTCGTCCAATGTGTATAGTGATAGGCAGTTGAGAGATCCAGACGCCAGGTGTTGGCGCGCCAACGAGTAATTGCGGCAGGTGCGCTTAATTGGTTGATCGAGGTGACGCGCTCAGAGCGTATAGCTCAGAGGAAAGAGAACAATGGGATGCAGTGCCATTCGTTGGCCTAACCGTATGCATGAATCGCTAAGATGGTCCTAGACCCGACGTCACAAGACACAGACTTGACGTCACAAGACACAGACCAGACGTCACAAATCATAGACCCGACGTCATAAGACACAGGCTCGACGTCACAAAACACGGACCCGACGTCACAAGACACAGACCGACTTCACAAGATTACCTTTCTATTCCGGCCGGCAACAATTCAAGAATAATTTTCATACGTATTTCCAGACCAACTATTTGGTCATGCTTCAGCGCCTTTCAAAAGGCTCTATATGAATATTCGGACACATACATACATTATAAATACCTGCACAAATACTCATATGCATACATTCATTGCATGCATACATGCATGCGTACGTACGTACATACGTACATACGTACATACATACAGCATGATCGCATCCTCTGGCGATGTTGAGGCATTGAAAGGATAAGAGACTCTCATAACGTACTGGGGTGGAGTTTAAACGGTAGAGTCATTGATTATCAGTGGTCGATCGTGGCAGAGGGACCTGTATTTCACACAAAGGCGCCACGCTTCACAGGTTCAGCTACTGTGCTACAAGCACACTTGGATTGATGTGCTCTAGCAATCAGGTCACGGCCCAACAATCACGAAATGGTTCGGTGGCTGGCTCAACCGATTCTAAGGGTTTGGGCGCAGATAACCTAAGAAACTCAGTTTAGAGATCACTGTAGAACGTCTGTGGAATGTAGTTGTATACTATCAAAATAAGTTTGTCTCTTTCCAACAATTGGATAGAATTGTTCTTTGAAGAAGGGCACCTGTTTTTTTTATAAGTGTTCGGAATTCTGCCAATTGTTTCACACAGACCACATTATGGTTTCCACTTCCCATTCCCGAGTCACAAGCAAGTTCATCCTCCGCTGTCAAATTGAAGACCACCTGCAACTTAGAAATAAGGCTGAACCATTGTAGTCTAAATACTGCATATTGAAGGCAATGTTGGGTCTAAAGACACTGTTAGTCTGGTTGTGCCATACATCAACTACAGTGAAAACATAAAAGGCGGTTCTGAACAGTCTCCACGGCCATTCTATTTCAAAAGAAATTCGCAGCTCGGATATAATCTTAGAACAAAGTGCCGGTATTGTTAAGAAATTAGTTAATATAACCGATGAAATAATCTCTCCCAGGGAGACTAGTTTTGTGGATAGACTAAACTCATTCACTTATCTAAACATTTACTTATGTACCTACCCACTCAATAACTTTCTCATTTGCTAACTTACTCACTTACTCACTAATTTACTTTCTTACGTGCCTACTCACTCAGTCATTGCTCACTCACTCACTTACTATCTCACTTACATACTCATTTGCTTACTCACTTAATAACCTACTTACTTACTCACTTGCCCACTTGCTCACTCGCGCATTCACTTATTCACTTGCTTACCCACTTACCTATCCCACTTACTTACCCTCTTACTTATCTCACTTACTTGCCAACTCGCTTTCCCATTTTGTTTGCCCACTCACCTACTTGCTCACTTGCCGCACAGCCATTTAATTTGTATCATAATGACCTCTTGACGACCGCTCGACAGCCGCCATCGACACGTGACAAATGCCCTCACGCGATATATATTTATATATTTACACGCACAGTCGCATATTTACATAG
>OY365806.1:31560817-31582043 GCA_959347315.1 Bimastos eiseni
TTATCGCTGATTCTGCATGCGATCGGTTGTTTGGGCTATAATTGAGCTCGTGCAATTAACGAATACTGCGGTAGGTCGGGTAAATCGATGGCGACGAATCGCCGACGATGCTTTTCGAAACTTGCCTTCTTTATATATACGTATATACATGATTATATATTATCCCTATATGTGCAGGATTATATACATATAAGGCCCAGAATTGCTTCATATGTATGGATATATACATATGTACATATATATACGTCAGCATCTTTATGCTTTTATACGACGATATATGTCATCATTGGGCTGGGGTAATTTCCTTTGTTTTGGGGAGGGATGCGGTGGACTGGGTGGATTGATGTCATAGAGGCCTCTTCAGGAAAGGGTGCGGGTAGAGGGATGGGTGGAAGGTGGTTTGACGATGGACGTGATTTGCGTTGAATCACGTGTCAGTAGTTCTGTCTGAGCTTGAGCTGCTGCTGCTGCTGTTGGTCATTGCATGGCGCTCTGCAGCTGAAGACAGTCGTGATGGATTGCATCCTGTCTGGCGACGTCCTAGAAATGCGCCGCCACCGCCACCGCCGACATAATTGCCGTGTTTACGCTGCCTGCTACTGTTGCTGCTGCTGCTGTGACTCAGCTGACTGGGGTGATGCTGATGTGGGATGCGGACTGCGATGATGACGGTTTTGATGATGCTTAAGATGATGAAGATGATGAAGATGATGAAGATGATGACGCTGAGTGTGGAGGTGACAATACAGCTGCAATGACGAATGCTGCATTTTCTCTGCCAAGAAGGTTTGGTAGTTGTGCTGAATGATTGTTAAGACGAGGAGGTGGGCTGGTGATAATGATATTAGATGATAGTGAATATGATAGTGAAGTAGTGGTCATGATGTGATTGATGATGACAACCAAGATGGTTATTTTGAACATGCTTATTATTATATATATTATTATCATTGTTTCAACTTTTATTATTACCATTTTTATTAAACTTATTATTATTATCATTATAATTATTATTATTAGTAGTACTATTAATATTATTGTCAGTATTGTTATTATTATTATTGTTATCATTGCTATTATTTTTATTATTGCTATCATTTTTATTATTGTTATTGTAGTTAGTGTAGTTATTATTGTTGTTGTTGTCGTCGTCGTTGGCATCGTCATCGTCGTCGTCATCATCATCATCATCATTGATTTTGCAGCTAGGCGTGAGAATGATTCCTTAGGCCCTTGGAACCTGACTAGGCGTGCATCTGCATGCTTGTGTGTTTCCCAGTTTCATTATCTGTCTGTCTGCCTGTCTGGCTGTGTCTTGTAGACGATTTTTCTTTATGATGGTCCTGTCGGCCCGAAGTAAAGTGTCGAGATTATGAAACCAAGTATTCACTTTCATCGAGATTATATAACATCCTATTATGTACGATTATAAAACCGCAATAAGTTATATTATATATATATATATATATGTATATATACATTTGGAAGATGTTGTCAGTTTCACTCAACTGTAAATCAGGTTAAGCACAGAAAAGTATAGTAACGATTACTTAACCAATTCAAGCCTTTTGAATACGCATCGGTATACAGGGCTAGGAACAGCAAGCATCTTTTTTATATTTTCAATCATAACCCAATAAATGGCCGAGAATCCTCAGGTTAGATAAGCAAAAATACGCTACGATATAAGATTAGGTTAACAAAGACTTACTAAATATTGTATGCGGTCAATTTGTATAAAATTGGCAAAATACTTCATATGGTCAGCTTAGAAGGGTTTTGTTAGTTTAATCCTAGCGTAGATGTTAACCGCACAAGAATGGGTTTAGTTGCACTCGTAAGGGTATCGCCTCGAAGTTCGTCTTCTTCGCAATATCAGACCAGAAGATGTATTCTTCCGCACGAGGCGCTGTCACTGACCGGAAGTCATCACATTCCCGCGACGCCCGACTTCCGCATGGACGGAAACATTTCCGGCGGATCGTGCGGATGTCTGCGTTTTTTACAATTTGCCGCTCGCTTTCCAAGCGCGTAAATCGGACGATTTTGGTGGCCCATAGCAGCCCCTCTGCACCCCCATAGACCATCTGCGCCCCGCAACATCCGGGTGGTCTTGGAGACGCGTACGGTATCCCGATCACTAGGCGCTCTGGCTCAATATATTTTGTTGGCGACTTCCTGGTGGGATATAGGCGTCTTCCGTCGTCCATTATGGACGGATATCGGTCGGGCTTAGCGCTGGGCCTGAGACGCCGAGCCTTGCGCAGCTGACGTTAGTGGACTTCATAAACAAATCAGGACTGGACTTAATCAGACTCGGGTCGTGTCGTTATTACGAACAGGGCCCCACTGACGTCGACGAGGGAAGTGAAATTCATTAGGTATCCGCACGGCGGCTTTATTGGACATTTCTGGATCGACCGCTGTGCGCCAGGGCGAACGGCGCTGGACGTCCCGTCGTCTCCCGATTATCAACGCCTGTGACCGCGAAGGCTTAATAAGCCCCGTCCGTCGTCCTAAGGCGGACGACGAGCGGCCAACGATCGCTCGACCTGGCCCGCTGACTCCTCGGCGGCGGAGGCGGCTCAGACCACCGTGCCTCCTTCTCCGCTGACAGCCTGTCCCACTTGGGGAGCTGAGTCGATCGTCGGTGACCGCGCGACCAAGACGTTTTATTGTCACTTGAGCGCATTGGGTTCGATACCTGTTCTGTGATAACGCAATGCACCGATTTTCTTATTTCCATTTTAATATTCACCTCAATGTACTACTGTACATTACATTGAATTGCAATGTATTGCTGAGTAGTACAACACATGCAATTGCATAACGCTATATCATACTGCATTACATTACATGCTATTACATCATACATTGCTCCACATGACATTACGTCCTAGATTGGTATGTGTCAATTCTCTGTCAGGGAGTGGTCAGATCCAGCTGTGGCAGTTCCTCCTCGAGCTTCTCTCAGACAACGGCAACGTCAACTGCATCTCTTGGGAGGGTGCCAACGGTGAGTTCAAGCTCGTTGACCCTGACGAGGTTGCCCGCCGATGGGGCGAACGCAAGAGCAAACCGAACATGAACTACGATAAACTGAGCCGCGCCCTTCGCTATTACTACGACAAGAATATCATGACGAAGGTCCACGGTAAACGATACGCCTACAAGTTCGACTTCGCTGGGTTGGCCCAGGCCATGCAGCCGGCCTCAGCGACCGACCCTGGCGCCTACAAGTACCGCCAGCCAGATCTCTTCCTTTCCGGCTACCATCACCACCACAACGCTGCCGCCAACCACCTGAACTTCATGAAGGGCCACCACCATCACCATCACCATCACTCCATGTCGTCGTCTGCCTCGCCCTTCTTCACCTCTCCGCCCGGATACTGGTCCAGTCCTGCTGGACCCCCGTCCTTCTACCACAACCTCCCGAATCCGACCATGCCACATCATCCGTCGCACATCGGACCCTACGCCTACTCCTGAGTTGCTATTGGTTATAGGCAGAGATAATATAAACGGGAAAGGTAGGTAGGTCGACCAATGAGAATACAGGAAACTGGGTAAGCAGCTGGGAACCGGGTCACATTAAAGAAATAACCGAATCACAAAGCATGGAACTAAGTCACAAAAAGTAGGGTATTGGGTCATAGCAAGTTCACTGGTTACAAATTGGAGTTGACTTACATATCAATCTACTTTCTATATCAAACAAATGTTTCCTCATAAGTCTGTCCCTCGCCGTCCAATGTCTCACCTTACTTTGATCTGCGTTCGATATATTTCACTTGTCTCTGGAATACATCCGTCAGACGTCCTCAAATTCTGTTTCCATACTCCTTCCCACATTTTCAAGTTATTATTATAAATACAGCCGCCATAACAGCTTCCCTTTGTCCGTTTCTTGCATATAGGTTACTTAATTATTGTATGATGATTTTAGACAACCATATGACTTGACGTGGTACTCATTAAAAATTTGGTCACCTAATGTCGGTGTTTAAGTCGTGATTTGTAAATCTGAGATCACAATTTACGGTCGACACGTGCAATGCACACCTGTCTCAAATAGACATTGGGTTGTCATAACAACTGATTGCCACAGTTCAAGCCAACCAATCAGGGTCATGGTACAACAATAGGCCAACCAATCAATGCCTAATCGATGACCCAGTTTCCTCGTGGTCAAATTTAAATGAGTGCTCTACCTTCCTTTCTTGATATAATCTGTGCTAGTAAGTATGTACGTCGCGTCCGTATTGTGACAGCCACTGGCGCCGATGTTGTAGGCGACAGTTGCCGTCGTATACGTAGCACCAGCGTTGCCTAGGAGACGGCATCGCTCAGTTCGAAAGCTAATCAACATATTGCTTTTGAAATCCTCTTTTGCTGCATGCTATTTCATTTAATTTTTTTCGATTTTATGGAACTTCTTTCGTAATTGCCTCAATTCAGTATACGAATGACTTGAGACTTAAGTACCGCTTTAAGGTCCGTTTATATAACCATGTTTATTATTATTGTCATCATTCTTATTATTTTTTGTATGCAGCGTATAATGCGATTTGGTCAGTGGTCACTTAGCTGTAAGCAACGAATGATTATCCTGTAACTGCGTGCGTTTGCGTTTAATTACCTACTTACCCCGATACTAATGTGACCAGAACGTTGATTAACTTTCGAATAATGTCTATAAATAGCAGACATGCACTAAGAATGTGGGAATGATGTTTTGGTAGTTTGAAACAGTAGGCGCTAAAACCACGTGGTCCAGCAGCGCTAGTGTCTCATGTTTTCAAAATGACTTTAAAGCCATTGACAAAATGACGAAGAAATTCGAAATTGCAGCCATGATCATATTAATGTTTATAATTTTATATAGCTCCTTCCTATGAGATAATTTCTCATATATGCCAAATGTAGCTATGAACATGCATGTATGTGATGTATCCATGCTTGTACGTGTGTATGTATGCGTGTAGTATGTAGCTGAGCACAGTTTGTCTGGTTGCTTTAGGGCAACAATGAAAATTTTTAAGACAATTTCAGTGAATTGGCCACACTCTTGGCAATGAACGATTGCATAAAATGAGTCAAGAAAAATATTATGTGTAAATAGTTAGAATGAAACTTATTTCATGTGATTTATCATGAACCGCTTAATTTATTAAAGACGCGATCGCGTCAGATTGAATAATGATCTAGTCAATATTAATTATACATATATGTTGTAAACGGTTTTGTTTGTTTGATAGTTAATTTATTATTTTGTTTAGTAATTTTGTTTAATAAATCTTCTATTGCCTGAGATATGATCCACAAATAAAGACTGGTATATATTGTAGAAAAACACGACTTTTTACGATGTATTTGTCTGTCTGAGTGTATGTTTGTATGTCTGTATGTTTGTATGTTTGTATGTTTGTATGTGTGTATGCATGTGTGCATGTATTCATGAACATCTTTCCTCGCTCTACATTTCTTCACTCAAAATTCTTTGCCTCTTCCCCTGTCTATCCAATAACCTCTTTGTCTTACAATTCCTCCCTGTTTTATTTCCCACTCCCTCCTGTCTTTCTCTCTCTTCCTTCCTGTGTGCCTTAATTCCTGCTTCTCTTACACCGTGTGTCTCTGCCTCGAAGTATACGACCGCACCATCTCTCACCCCACTCAACCTCATCGCGGCGACCGACCCTGCGCAAATCTAGCGTCTCTAAAATGACTTAATGACTTAATCGCAGTCCGTCAACATCGCTAATGAGCCCTCCTCCCATTATCGTCCACGTCTTCGCCTTCTTTATATTCACAGTGGTGTTCCTGGCGGCAGTTCCATCGACTTTCATCGTCTCCCCTTCCCACCCAACGTATGAAGCTGACGAATAAACCGCATTGGGTTGCGTACCACATGCATCATAAAACAACCGCAAATGATATACGAAATTGAACGTAATCGTAATCGAAACCTGAAGCGCTATGTAAATGCCACGCATAGGGCACCAGCTCATTTATGAAAACAGAGGAAGAAGAAAGACAGCAGAAGGAGAAAATGGAATAGATGAGCTGCAAGAGAAGGAGGCGGAGGAAGTGAAGGTGATTGTGTTGGTGGAGAAGGAGGAGGGGGAAACAAGGAAAGGAGAAAGATAGATAACTTGATGAAGAGGAAGAGCAGATAGGATTAGGATGAAGACGAGTATAAAAACATTGACACGAATTAGGTGGATGAGGAGGAGGAGGAAGAAGAAGGAGAGGAGGAATGGTGTGATGAGGATTAGGAGAAGCGATCCACTGAAACCGTCTAATCGCATTATCAGTTCAGTTGCTGATCGAAGAAACGGCAGAAAAACGACGCCAACCAATTGCTCTACGACCAATTAACAACGCGACCAATTAAGGCCTTAGCTAATTGGCTGCCAGACCATACAAAAATGGCCTACTTAGCACCGTCCACTGGCTAATTGAATAATTGCACTGAAGCCGACCGAGCGATTATTCGTATATATATATATATATACATACAGAGAGAGAGAGAGAGAGAGAGAGAGAGAGAGATGAGAGAGAGAGAGAGAGAGAGAGAGAGAGAGAGGAGAGAGAGAGAGAGAGAGAGAGAGAGAGAGAGAGAGAGAGAGAGAGAGAGAGAGAGAGAGAGAGAGAGAGAGAGAGAGAGAGAGAGAGAGAGAGAGAGAGAGAGAGAGAGAGAGAGAGAGAGAGAGAGAACAACACAGAGTTTGGAAAGAAGCAAAATCAAATAATAAACCTAGTAAATAGCAACATTACATGACTTCTGTATATAAAAAATACATTTAATATAAATGCAAAATATGTAATAATATGTATATTAATATAGTAGCATATAAAACACTTCTGCGTATATAGCAGATTATATATATATAATATATACTTATATATATTTATGTCATGTCGTTTTCTTCACATTCGTTCATTCATTTATTCGCTCAATTAGTCGCCCATTTCCGCTTCTCGCTATTCATTCATTCAGATATTCAGTCAGTTATTCATTCATTCATTCTTCTGTCATTCAGACTGCTTCAGTCACGCCTTTTACTCGCCCATCTAATCATGATTTCATTCATTCGTCCATCTATTGATCCATTCATTCATTCACTCACACCAACAAGTTATTATGATCGTCACGACAATCCCCAGTACCACTAACACGGTTCTTGCCTGCTCCCTTATGAAACCCCTTTCAGAATTTCCTCTCTATGACCCTCAAATAAAGACACGCATAATAATCGAGCAGAGAGAGTCTGCGCATGCGCGTAATGAGCGCTTTTGTTGATCCAACATCAGTTCCATTTCGCCGAAACTTTACTTCCGCGAAGGGCACCAGCAACGGAAATGCCGAACCATGCGACACCTAGGGGCGCCTTTAGCGCGTGCTAACGAGATTTGACGGGAGGGGCGCGCAGGGCGGACCCTCTTCTTCTGGAGTCGTTTATCCTCGCGTGGTCTAACCGCACCGGATACAGTAAGAAGCGCATACTGTAGCTTCTTCTTGCAGAACAATTTTCCATGCTTGTTGCAAGCAATACAATTTAACAACGTATTCCATAGCGCACGATTTACACTTATACTAACCAACATAATTGTGCACAGTAAACCAATCCTAGGTAGAGGTTAATGTGTTAGACTCGATCAGAGGCAACCACCATGCAGTGTCAAGACTGTTATCTGACCAGAAAACGGAATGTGTGACCATATAGGCCACACGGACCGAGTATTGTTTTGAAACTACATTATGGTTTCTCGTCAAAGTTTCCGCTCGCTTCAGCTAATTTCAAACAGCTAGACGTTTTATTGTAGTAATGTTTCTTCTTTGTGTGAAAATTAATAACCGCAAACGCGTATACGTAGTGCATCTCTGAATTCAATTATGCGCGAAAAACAGTAGAGCAAATTGCTTCACACGTTACCAATTGTGTAGCACGAAAGCCAGAAAGCCTATTCCGACCTATATACACTATGTGAGATATAGACGAAAAATGGGTTGACTAAGAGCTGTCGTACTCTCGAGCATATAACTTGACGTGGTATCATGTGTTATGCAGTTTGCATTTGATGTTTACGGAAAAGAGGAGAAGGCGTCCTGAAAAGTCTATCCAGTGCTTAATAGTCACAACGGTCGGTCATTTGTTGACCGAAACTGACACCAAAAATCCTACGAGAGACGATAGAGCTGATGGGCAATAGTTAGATGAAAAGAGACTGATTAAAAGTCGAAGAAAGACATGTTCATGATAAATAAATTAACAAGGTATGTGGAAGGTATAAGAGCCAACGCTATGGAAGCTGACCGGAAGAGATTCTTCGCTGGTAAGAGATGGACTGCATGCATGTCTGCATGATCGGTGAGCTTCCGAGATATACAGTCAGAGTGGTGATGTGAAGGATGGATGAAGAAGGACGCGTTAAACAGGTCTGTGTGAGACAAGTGTGTAGCGCTACAAAAGCTTTCGCTGTCATCGGTGACGGTCGAGAAATTCGCATCATAAACGTACGTATACATAGCCAGAATACGACGATTTGGAAGCAGACGGACGAAGAGAGACGAAGAGAGTGCGCTAGAAGCCGGACCGTGTCAATCAGGTATACAATAGATATTGACTTCATGTATACATGTAAATGCTTGCTACATCACACAGCTCCAACCGAGTCTGTCTGAGTTAAGCGCGGGGTCGAAATCGAATGTCTCTGTGTATACATTATATAAGCTACCGTTAGAGGACATCACTGGCTGTTCCGTATATACAGTCACTATACGAGTATCTTTCAAAGCAAAATAGATATGAGAACTGCTAGCGCATGCACAGCTCTCGATGTGCCACACAAGGAAATGAATCGAGATAATGTCTGATGGTGGGATGGTATACAGTATACTTAATATAACGCTGCACGATGCATTGGGCCACACAGAACAACTTCGTTAACTATCGTCACTATAGAACCATCATTATGATATCCTTATATCTACACATGAGACAGCTTACTTATTACTAATCATCAGGCGCTGTCTTCTGTCTATGTGCGTAAACAATAAACCAACAACGAACTACTTAAAACGGCCATCAGCGTTTATATCAGTTTCACATGTTGCCTCTCAAAAGGCAACGCAAATCTCAAAACAACTGACTAATCATCTGTTTTTAGCCATCGAGTGCGCTATATAATATTGGTGTCCAGATATACACATATGCCAATATACCTGCATGCATACATGCGTGCACACGCACTTATGTATATACATTACTTTAAATAAGAACGGGTTGACCTCCACCAAGAATCACTAGTCTGACAACCTGGATCTTATAGAGCCGAGTGCGATCGTCCCTTTCCAAGACCCGGATGTGTCTCCATGGCAACGAACGCCGATTAGAAACGGTTCTCTAGATGACGCTTAATGAGGCGGAGACGAAGAGACCCCCTGGTCCTGTTAATTTCCTACGGAATGCCGATAGCCACAGGGAAGCCCACGCCCCTCGTTCCACTCTTTTGTCTCCTTCCTTGGTCACACACTCCGCCCTAGAATTCCGAGGAAAGGTGTGGCGGTTAGGATCAGAAGGCAGAGATTGTCAGGTGATGGCGTCCAAACTTAGACACTAATGTCGATGAAATAATGTGGTTTCTATGTCGTTACTATGTGCCCGTCTTCTTTCTGCGTTTAGCTTCTTCGTTTTTCGTCATTCTTGCTCGGTTGAGGTCCTCCATAAAATAAAGTCTCAGAGAAACGGGCTCAGCAGTTGAAACTTCATCCCTTCTTTAATAGATATGTCGAATAATGATTAATTCTTATTTTTAGCTCACTGAGTACACTCTTGGGTAAGGTTCAGGTGAAATACCTGAAAATTCAGATGTTCCGCCTGAACTATAAATTGAGGCCAAAGAATGACGTCACGTGCCTGGAGCATGGATGGGTCACCCATTTGTGACGAAATGTGACGAGGGGAGTAGGGTCGACGAAATGTGACGTCGCATCATCACATCAAACTATTTCCTTTTATTAAAAACTATCACTCAATTAAACATGCTCCACTTATTTAGCAGTAACTGTTACCACAATTGAAGAAAACTAATTATTATAATTGTATTCTTAATTTTTGGATTGTTTACTTTTACGGTTGATGTAATTTTTGGGTTTTGGAAGTGACGCAGGAATTCTGTAACACACAAGCAGGAATCAATTATATCACAAAAACGCATCAGGTCACAAAAGTCACTGCACGTCGGCAACGTGAACTAACGATTATAAGCGCAAATGAAGAAATTGGAGAGAGCGTTGATAGAATAGGCGAAGAAAGGCTGGATTTTAATGGAATATCCATTGAATAAGATGATGAGATCCATGTTCTCTCTATTTATTCCACGATTGAGCTTTTTACTTCTGCCTGGGAGAATGGAGAAGCATAGAGTTTGGATCGTTTCAAGTTATTGTTATTAAATTATTTATAAATGCAATGAACTTTTCATTTCGTGGAATGCATGAGTGTAGTAGCTATAGACCTACTTTCTCCATTTTTCTTCGTTCTACTATATAGTTTAAAGTATTTTTACATTAAAATTATTTTATTTGTTATTCTAATAAAATTTGCATATAACATTCTGAACATCTGGCCTTTTCGGAGCCAGAGTTTTGTGACGTCATATTTGAGGGGTCGTGTCATTTGTGACGACGTGTGACAAAGGGAACGGGGTCAAAATGCGCCCAAAATAATAATATAAAATAAATAAATATAAATAAAAGTAATAATAGTAGATCCCTAATAGTAAAAAATAATAACAGTAATAATAATAATAATAATAATAATAATATAATATTATTATAATAATATAATAATAATAATAATAAATAATAATTATGATAATAATACTGGTGATATTAATAATGATAAATAATAATAATAATAATAATAATAATAATAATAATAATAATAATAATAATAATAATAATAATAATAATAATAATAATAATAATAATAATAATAATAATAATAATAATAATAATAATAATAATAATAATAATAATGATCGATGTTTGGTTCACCAGTCACTCTCGACGCAGTATTTCTAATTAATCGATTATCTTAGACATCGGTCTAATAAATGCTATGTTAGTACCGTATAAGTTGTTTCTGGCAGACGTCGTCTTTCGGTAGAAGGAGGGAGGCATTGAGGGAAAATGAGAGGCAGCGTGGGAGGTAGGAATTCGAGAGGGAAGAGGTCGGAGAGGAAACGAAGGGAGGGTTTCCTATAATATGATTTTGGATCAAGATAGCAGCAAATTCAATCGTCACAATCATGACTATGGAAATCATGAAAGGAAAGTCTCTGCTGCTGCTGCTGTCTGTGGTATTCATCCACCACCACCTCCTTTCATCCAATCATCCTTCCTTTTTTCTTCCATGCATCTCTTCCACCACTTCATCTTTCCTTCCTTCCTTCCTTCCTTCCTTCCACCTGCATTCTCAGCGCTGTCTCTCCCTCCCTCGCCATCCACCATCCCTCCACTCACCAGTTTTAATAATAATTCGATATATCCGGCTGACTACGCTTCGAAGTATGTCTCGCCATATAATCAACGTATACTCTCTCTCTCGCTGCTGCTGCTGCTGCTGCTGCACGTGTCCTTCGCGATGCGCATGCGCGTGCCACGGAGCGCCAATGCACAGAGCAAGGAAACGCCATCGACAGACGGTCGACCATCCAATAAATATCTTCGTCATAAACCACGCGAAACTGACGTCGAATAATTTCATAGGCTTTTATTGGCGATGGCTTTATTGCAGTCGGTCTGCGGCACACAAAGGTGTCGAAATTTCTCGAAGTTTTTATTATTGCGAGCGAGTATGTTTAATTTATACGGAGCCAAACTCGATTCTATCGCCGGTTGAAATTTAATAATTCTGGTCGTCCCGCTGTGAACTGTGGATTATGACTCGGAGGCTATCACTGCAGGTGCGTGCTTTGGCAGCACATTTGGTTTTCCGTATTATGTGGAAGAGAGTTGGTGGGTGTTCGAAGGTGGGCGGCTGGAATGAAGGGCCGCAGGGCGAGTATCTTGGGCTTGCTAAGAGGACAATTTTAGGCGTTAGAATTTAGAAATAGAGTGCAAAGTTAAATTCAAGTTACGTATGAGAGTTGGAATTTTAATTAGGTTGCTAGGTGTAGTTATACCAGGATCGTGTGAGTGGGGCTAATGGGTCCAAATAGATCTAGATGAAACTGATGCGTAGGGTTGACTGGCATTACTCGGTAACTGATTGGTTTATTTGATACTAAACTGATCTTTTGGCATGCTAAAGTACTAAATTAATTGAATCAGTAAATCATTGATTCAGTTAATCATTGATTCAGTAAATCGTTGATTCAGGAAATCATTGATTCAGTTCATCAATGATTCAGTAAATCATTGATTCGGTGAATCATTGATTTAGTAAATCATTGATTCAATAAATCATTGATTCAATGATTCAGTTTCAATCCTTCGGTGAACGATTGACTGATTCTGCCTTTGAATGATTACTCGTGCATTCGTGGCGACAGCGAAGACGGTGACGACGACAACGACGAGGATGATTGCACCGAAAACGACGCCGATTATGATGACGTGACAGACACGAAGAGTGATGACATGGATGCGCCGACGGTGAGTCCGTCCGTCCGTCATCACGTGCGAGGCTCGAATTAGTCTCACATCATACCCTTTGGCGGGGCAGGGTGAAGTAGGGGTGGGCGAAGTAGGGCTGGGCGAGGTAGGGTAGGGCGAGGTAGGGTAGGGCAATCCCTCCCTCCTCCGTCCCTCTACCCCTCCCCATCCACCTCCTCTGCCATCTCCTTTCCCGTTCCACCCCTTCCCTCTCCTCCCCGGGGCTATTAAATGCCGAGCGGGAGACGCAGTGGACACGTGCGATGCAGTGCACCTGTGTTTTAAAGCTACGGATATTATTAATAAAAACGTTGTCACCGACAGTCGAAACAGTTTCTGTATTGACCGTCACGTGCCCCAGAAACTGCGGAGGGGTGGCGTTCTTTTGTGCCACCCACCCACCCCCAGCATGGCCATCGGGCGGCGACCGGCCGGGGCGTGTCAGTCAGGGCCTTGGATGACCTTGCCCAGAGGGGGGTAGAGGTTATTAAACACTGACGACGCTCGCTGATGGCCACTTTGACAGTGAACGGATTATTTTCTGTTATACTTGCGACGACGTCTGTCGAATGAGTTGCTTATGAGCACGTCGACCGTACACTGAAGAACAGGCGCCGAAGAAGAAAACTGACACAGAGGAAGCTCAGTGCGTTGGCTAGGGAACTGGAAGGGGAAAAGCTGACTGGAATATCTGATGTCGTCAGATGCCAGTCTCTTCAGAAAAATAGAGTAGACTATAATTATGTGAAAGAAACTAACAACGGGGCACAGACAGAAACGGACTGACAGACAGACAGACTGACAGACCGATCAACCAATTCACTTATTTGGCTGACTGCCAAAAGCAAAGTATGCAAAACTATGGGTGTTACATTCCTGCGTCAATTTATATCGATTCTGTTGGATAATATTTATCTATAGGACTGTAGACAACAGTTACTGTTGGATCATTATCCAATTATTAAAATAAGTGTTATGTGTTATATATAATTATGTTAGAGACTTCATTTTCTTATAATCTCAACTTTTCAGAATGAGTGATGAGTGGCCTGTCATTATCCATCGACGTCTTATGTTTCCACAATGTACGGGCAGTGTACCCATTGGTTATGGCCCATCCTATATTACGGATTTTTGGACCCCTCTCCCTGTTGCACCACGTACATTTCTTGGACCCATCCACCTGCGTACGTACATTTTGGCTCTACCCGGCCCTATTGCAAAGGTTAAATAGCTAAAACATCTATAAGGACATTGATTTTACCACAGGCTATTTATTTTTGTTAAGCATCATTTTAACAGCTTAAATTTGTTAACTTTCATGAAGTAATAAAACACTAACAATACTTGCATTTAAAAAATTTAATGCTACATAAACTTGATTAAGCAAGAATATGGTATGTGCATGATTGGGTTAAAAGTTCTTATTCAATTTAATATTCCGTATTTGTGTACTTAGACAATTATATTTGCGTACATATTTTTCGGGACCCCGTCCCCCTCCCCACCATAAGCACACGTACGCAAAATCGCCGAAATTCGAAACTCCCTTCCCCTCGTTGCGTAGGCCTACGTAATATGTGGACGGCCCCCTGTAGTTGAGTTTAATTGGAAAATAGGGTGCAGCTGAAACAGCAATTTGAAACCAAATGTATGCCCTGGTGTTTGGTTTTGAACCTCATCCCTCTCTTTTGGCAGTTCAGCATGCTATGACCACTACACTATCAAACGCCTGTGATCATTTAGAATGGTGCATAAATGTGTTGGTCTGAGCAGTAAGAGCGGATGTCGTGCTTGCCCACTCAATGGAGCAAATGATATTAAAAATAATTTATATAGCGTACATGTAAAACTAAAGAGATGAAAGATACACGGATGAAGAGATTCACTAATGCAGGCATACTTTACGACGTGTACATTCTATAAGTTGGAGTCATCTCTTAAACCGTATCTTTTATTGTTCCAGTGTATCTGCCAAAAAACATGAAATATCTCTAGATCTACTTCTATAGAACCACAAGATCAAAGAGTTATAGGAGAAGATACCTGCGGTTGGTTAAGTTCTGCCTATGGCATAATTTCTAGTCATATGAATGGTTGAGTGATAGTAAAGTTGATTAAGTTGTATAACAATTAACAATGGTCGTTAGCTGAATGGTCATGCAGGGGTGATCGTGGCATTGCATGAGGTCATAACCAGAGTATATATATATATATATATATATATATATATATATATATATATATATATATATATATATATATATATAATCAATTGGTTCAATTGCGCCAATGGTTGTTGGCTGACAGTGGTCATATATCCACAAGTGAGGCTAACTAAGGTATCCTATTTCTTTTTCCTCCTCCTACTTTTATACTCAGCAACCTGTATATATATAACCTTCTCATGCGACCATGCAGTCAACGTAGACAATGTATACATTATCCGACATACTATGACTATATTTTCCGTCCAGACACATTCATGATCTAAGTTTAAGTATATACAATCCCCTTTTTCGTCGACTGAAAGCTTCCACAGATTACTTTGCATTTCGGGGCTACATAAGCAGTTCACTAAATTACTATACACTGCATCGTCTAATTGGATTTGTTCATAAACTATAACTTCATGGTGTCATCTTAAAACGTATAAACGAATGCAACTGAACTGTTGCAGTTTATAGTACATACATGCACCAAAGGACATATATGGAGGCTGTTTTCAAATGCAAACAGGCATTATATATATATACATATATATATATATACATATATATACATATATATATAGTAGCCCTTGGATGGCCAAAGGAGAAACGGCGGACACAGGCTGAAGTGAATCAGCGACTGCATGGATCAATTAGGAGGAGCATCGAGGCGTCACCTCTTACCGTGTCATCTCCCGTCAAGCAGAGACGTCATGTCACGTCAACCGTAAAATAAGTGTCAATTTTGAAACCATAAATATTTAAACATCTATCGGATATATATATATATATGCATGTATGTATAATTATCTAACATTAGGCAGTATGCGAAATTTCCAAGATAAGTGCACAAACTTATGCGTGAATATAAGATTGAGAAACAGGAAATATAATAACAGAGTTCTGCATTTCTGTGTCTAGCATGAAGCGTGTAGAAATATGAGGATAAAGGAAATGGCATCATGCATATACGCAGAACAACAGACATTTGCGTCTATCAATTAGAGTAGGAGTACGTCGAATCTGACGGTTATATGCATATACATACAAATAATGTCATATATATATATATATATATATATATATATATATATATATATTTGCATATATATATATACATAGGCGCTTACACACTCTATTAGTACTTGGACAAATCTGCATCAGATAATTATGCGCAAAAACCTCGATTGGTTTGATATTGCAAGTTATACAATAGCGTTGATTGCTATTAACTGCTTTCATTATTGTGTCAAAGTTATTATAATGAGAATCTTTTTCGATTAATTTAAATTAAAAAGTAGAGCACAATTTAATGAGTTGATTAGGCTAGATGCAATGTTGTTACATATAGTTTGCGAAATTTCCTCTGTGTATGTTGGACAAAAATAAATTATTCAGTCACAGAATAAATGTCAATTATTCTGCAAAATATAACTAAAGACAATACTTAGCGATAAATTATTTATTATTGGCTTATTACTTTGAACTGTTTTGATTTAACAATAGGCATGGTCTGCGCCGAATTATCTGGTCCCGAATTGTCTAGACTTGAATTTTCTGGTGACGAATTTTCTGCGGACGAAATCGAGTTTTGTGTCGAATCGAGTACATATGAAGTGTGTTTACTGTTTAATTGTGTTCTAGGTCCGTCTCTCTCATTTCTTCTCTCTCATTTCTTCTCTCTCATTTCTTCTCTCTCATTTCTTCTCTCTCATTTCTTCTCTCTCATTTCTTCTCTCTCATTTCTTCTCTCTCATTTCTTCTCTCTCATTTCTTCTCTCTCATTTCTTCTCTCTCATTTCTTCTCTCTCATTTCTTCTCTCTCATTTCTTCTCTCTCATTTCTTCTCTCATTTCTTCTTTCTCATTTCTTCTCTCTCATTTCTTCTCTCTCATTTCTTCTCTCTCATTTCTTCTCTCTCATTTCTTCTTTCTCATTTCTTCTCTCTCATTTCTTCTCTCTCATTTCTTCTCTCTCATTTCTTCTCTCTCATTTCTTCTCTCTCATTTCTTCTCTCTCATTTCTTCTCTCTCATTTCTTCTCTCTCATTTCTTCTCTCTCATTTCTTCTCTCATTTCTTCTTTCTCATTTCTTCTCTCTCATTTCTTCTCTCTCATTTCTTCTTTCTCATTTCTTCTCTCTCATTTCTTCTCTCTCATTTCTTCTCTCTCATTTCTTCTCTCTCATTTCTTCTCTCCCATTCCTGCTTCGTCCCTTTCTTCGCTCGCTGATCTCCTACGCTTCTCGTTTCTGTGCTTATTACCTGATCTCTCCTTGATGTCCTACTAAATACCTGTAGCGTTCTTCTTTCTATATCTGTCTCCAATTCATTAGTCCTCCTCCTGTCAATTCCTATTACCTGCCTCTTACCTCCCCTCCCTCTTATGTATACTCTGTCCTTCTGTCTGTCTGTCTGTCTTCTTTCATTTTACCTCTTCTCCGTCTATTCGAAGACCTCCTCTTTGTCTCTGTCCTGCTCTCTGAGTTCTGCTATAGTTCTATGTCTGTTCTGTTCCCTGTATCTTTCCTCACTCTTCCTCTATCATCCCTGTCCTAAGCGCTTCCCTCCTATCACCCGACCTTTTCCAGATTTCCATCCTGCTCACTGTCTCTTTCTCAGTCATTCATTCATTCATTCGTTCGTTCGTTCATTCATTACGACAATCTATATAGCACCTCGTCAAGTATAACTACTCAAAGGTGTTCCCAGCCCAGCCACGGCTAAAAAGAAATGGCTGTAACAGCTTACAAAACGCAGATAGGTCATTGTAAGAGAAAGACGGGGGGGGCAACCTGGAGCCCATTCCAGGTGGATGGACCAACCACTGAGAAAGTTCGACGCAACATTAGCGACGTGCGGGCTCTGGAGACCAGAAACTCACCCTTAGCAGAGGAGCGAAGAGCTCTACGCGAGGGGAGTTCAGAAACCGGACGACGACACAGTTCAACCAAGTAGGATGGCGCACAACCAGCGAGACACCGCCAATCTAGTGTCGCAATCCGGAAAGAGATGCGCTGTTGAACCGGTAGCCAATGAAGGACATCGCGCATAAGCTTAAATCGGTGAAAACGTAGGTTTAAAAGCAGGTCCAAGAAGCCAGGCCGCATAGCGAAGAATGCGATCCAAACGAACTGTTAGGTCACAAGGAAGACCAGCCAGAACAGCGCTGCAGTGACCAATTCTGCGGGTTACAAAGGCTTGAACGAAGACCACAGAAGCCTCAAAGGTAAGAGAGCGAATAACCGCACGAAGCTGACGTAGCTGATAGTAGCAGTTACGAGTAACTAATTTACATGTTGCGAAAGACTAAGAAATCTTGATCAAGCCTCGGACGAGGGTCGAACCCGCTCACTCAGCGCACAGAGTAGTGGTAAACACTGGTACGCAGTGCTTGAGGAACCTAAATCGAGACCCGTATCCCCCTAAGGTTGACTTCTTTCCTTCATTCGCTAGGTGGCGGCGTTTGTTAGAAATGAGATGCATAGCGTATTGGCGCCCTGCGTGGCTGCCGACGGTTAAATTCGACTCCTGTAATAACTCGTCATCATTCGCTCATATTGCACTTGTAGTCTTGTTATCATAGGCCTACTGGGGTTTGATAGTTTGAAATTAAACGAAGATGATTATTATTATTGAAATTGAAGTTCTTGAAATTTTATATTGCCCTTCTTCCAACATTTTTTGCTCAGAAGTGCACACGCCTCGACGATGCAACTGCAGTTGTACTGCAGAGCAATTATTGTGCGCGAAGGATTTGATTTGCTCAAGGTCCCTACACAGTTACTGGCGCCTCGGACGAGGGTCGAACCCGCTCACTCAGCACACACTGAGTGTTACAGGCCGACCGCTCTAACCGATCAGACACCGTGCCACACAATATTATTGACCCTCTTAATGCCTATTTCCTATTCTCTTCCATCTCCTATTCACCCTATATCTTTCTGTCTGTCTGTCTGTCAATCTGTCTGTCTGTCTGTCTGTCTCTGTCTATCCATCCATCCATTCATCCATCCAACAATTCATCCATCCTCTTCTCTGTCCCTCCTCTTTCTCTCCTATTCCCACTCTCCTTATACTCATAATTCATACGTCGCTCTACCTGTCTATAATAGACGTGGACTTCTCTATCTCCTTCCTTTAGTCTTTCTAATCCTCTATATTTCTTCTCCATCTTCCTGTTCCTCTTCCTGTCTTTTTCTGTAACCCTGCCCATGTCCCACTTGGTGTCGCTCTCTCCCTATTTCCCTCCCCTTCCATCTCCACGATCATATCCCTCTCCTTGGCTGTCATTTCTTCCCTTCATCCATCCGATGTCACTCGCTGACTTATTGGTCCTCGTCACGCTACGTTCGTCCTCCGTCTCCCCATTCCAACCCTTTCCCCATGTCCACCGTCGGCAAATCCCTCCCTCTCTATCCCTCGCTCCCTGGGAAAGGCCGTCAGGCAACTGCGGCAGAAAATTTATTGGTGCTCTATAGAGCGCGCCTCGAAATCGTGAATTACCCTTAATGGCCCATCGGACGAACGGAGGACGGTCGCCCGCTGCCCCACCCTCACATACCCTCCCCTCGGCGCTCCCATCTTTTTGTTTCTGTAACGGCCGATTTTCTGTCTGTCTTAGTGCAATGTCTGTCTGTCTGTCTCCATCTTCCTGTTCCTCTTCCTGTCTTTTTCTGTGCATTTTGTTGTCTTTGATTAAATAAATCTAACATAAATCTTAGTCTGTTTAAATCTGTCTGAATCTCTGCATTGTTCGTCCGTTGTTTGTCTTTTACAGTTCTCTCCATCTCTATCCATGTTTGCGTTCGTGCGACTGTCCGCTGTTGTGTCTCTTTGTAACTGTGATTTGTATTTGTCTCTTTGTCTCTGGTTCTCTCTGTCTGTTTGTCTGTCTTTCTGTCTTTTTTATCTGTCGCTATGTCTGTCTCTTTCTGTCGATGTTTCTATATGTCTGTCTTTGTTCCTGTCAGTCTCCCTGTGTCTCTTCAGCCTCTCAATCCCTGTCGGTTTCCGCTTCCACATCGTGGAAGGAGGGATGGAAGGGAGGTGGGGCGAAGGTGAGGGGGTGTTCAGGGGTCTTCGCTGTGACAGTCTGATGACCAATCAGTCGATCAGTTGATGATCATTTCGATAATAACCATACAGACACAGACGATGGAACCAGTTACGACCTCAAGGTAGACGAACAGAAGGATGGAGGGATGGAGGGACGGATAGAGACAGAGATGGGTGGGAGGATTAGCGGACGGAGGGATGCAGACGGGTGGACGAGAAGACATTCGGAACATGGATAGAATCATAGAATGATGAAAGCACAAACGGCCACAGGGAACAACATAAATGGACGAAAGAGAAGCAGACGATAGGAAGGACGCAGGGACGGAAAGAGACCCATCAATAACATATGCACTATGGACGGATCAAGGACAGAAGTACAGATGGGTTAAGGACCAAGAAAGAGTCTGGTAGGCCTATAAATAAAGGACAAAAGGACGGACAGCCGCGGACGAAATAAGGGCTGAGGAGGAACCGGTGGACGTGCATAATTCGTATTTGTACTTGTGCTTTGGTGTTTCATTGAAGGTCTAAATTAAAAGCTGGCAGGTTAGGTGATCTTGTTCAAAAGACGATGATCAGAACTAAGCGCAACATAAATGAGTTTCACATGAAAGTCCTTTGACATATTTTGTAATTGCAAAGAGTACGTCTGTCAAGCTCAGTGGACTTGACGCCAACACATTCGCCAGATGGAGATACAACATAGTAAGTTCTATAACTGAGTGGATGGGGAATTAACAGAATGGTTCATGCGAGGGGTAAGAGAGAAGAGAGAAGAGAAGAAGAGAAGAAGAGAAGAAGAGAAGAAGAACCATGACTGAATGCAATGGACGACCCTATCAAGAGGTTAAATATCGTTCAACAACACAATACGACTAAGAGGAAGACAAGCAGAGGAGAACAGAGCAGAGGAGAACAGAGCAGAGAATCAGAGGCGTCCAAATAAGGGTAGGGGATATTATTTGAGTCTTACTGGGAGGAATATCTTGCCTTCCTGACACTTGGAACCGAGAGTTTGGCTCAGTTTGCCTCCATCACTCAGAGGGGGTTGACGCCCTTGCAGAACAGAGAAGAGCAGAGAAGATAGGAGAAGAGAAGAACAGAGAAGAGCAGTCTCTTAAGCTAGCTCTGAGACAGCCATGTCTCGGTTCAGTCTCTACTATGCGAGGTTCCCAATAAATTCACAGATAGGCTACAATACGATATGGGCATATAGGCATGTAGTGTTTTATATGGTTGGGAAGCGTTAGCGACTTAAATTTTCTAGCAGTGGCATATGAGGACATGCAG